>DWQW01012452.1:0-10821 GCA_018249695.1 Heliconius erato demophoon | reverse complement strand
ACCACGTAGAACTGTTTATTGTGAAAAGCTTTTACTTCTAGCTTCATTAATTTTATATACAAAATTTTATTAGAGATATTAAATTTACTGCTACTGAGAGGCCAGTCGTGGCGCAGGGGCACAAGTGTGAAAACGCGACAGGTTGTGTGTTCGATTCCCACTCGAGCAAATGAAAAATTTCATATTTTCAATTCTCCGCTCTGGTGTCGAGTTGAGTTCCGCCACTCAACATGCATTGCTTCCAGAATTCGACGAAAAGTGGGCGGAATTTCTTAACACTAGGCCCTCTCTGCCTATCCTAAATCTAAAAAAAAAATACTGATGCTATCATACCTGGGACCAGCATCTGACTGTAATCGCAATGGGTGAATATTCGATGAAGGTTTATTTTCAGTTTTTCTTTCTGGTAAAACAAAGCGCGGTTTGTATGTTTTTACTTCAAATATCTTTGTTTTGTAAATCAATCGATTAGTAAGTACTTTTTGCAAAATATAAAAAGAACAATAACTTCAAGTATAGACAGAGAGAACTAGCGTTAAGACACTCCATTCGTCTCCGTTTTCCACCAATTTTTTAAGGTATCGCATGTTGAGTGGCGGAACTTAACACTGCTAAAATATATAATAAGTAACAATATTAAATTGAATTCACGTTTTATGGTTTTAATTCACATCGAAGAAAAATTTCAATACATTTACAAGTTTACGTAAGTGCAAACCACTTCAAGGTTCGTTGCTTTGTTCCGCAAAAATGGTAAACGACTCTATTTGGATATACTACCTATTGATATACCGATACTTCATTATAAAATTAATTCTAGTTTTTATAATTTTTATTTATATGTAATAGTACTTACGAAATATGTTTATAGAATTATAAGATTTATATATATTTATTAATTGGATCAGCATTATTTGAAAAAATCTATAAAAAATAAAAAAAGTAGGTATATACATGTATGTGTATAAAAATTGTTGTTTGAAAATAAAACACAATTCAACAATCAATCAACAAACAATCTTATACTGTAATGTGTTATATTAATGCAAAGGAAATGTAATCTGTATATTTATGAATAAGCAAAAAGGTATAATTCTAAGGCAACAGACAAAGTCAAGGTATAATTCTTTTCATGCCATGTGATCCCGGCCTAGAATAGGATCATCCTGGTACTGGTGGTGTTGCAAGAGGCGACCAAAGTACGTGTGGTAGAGTCACGTCGCCAGTAATGGTAACACGCATGGACAGACTCGACCGGATCATTACCACCCCCGGCATTTAAAACCGGCGTGAAGTAGTGGCTTTATGCCACTGCGTTTCACATCAGGTAATGCCGGGCTCCGCCCACCCACAACCTTAAAGACCGGCAATGCTCCTGTAGCTCCTCTGGTGTTGCACAGGATCGTGGGCGGCAGTAATCACTTACCATCAGGTGACCCGGACCGGATGTTTGCCTTGTCCTTTTCCATAAAAAAAGGCAATAAATATATTTTTTAATATTCTATATTATTTAAATCTTTAAATAAATAAAACCATCCCATATGTAGCAAAGAAACCAGACGTCATAGTATCGTGCATTGGAATAACAATCATATCAGTGTTTACTCCGACGCGTGCGGTCAGTTCGCGGCTGTCGAAATGTTTGTGTAACCTACATTCAAAATTTTCCTATAATTTATTGGGGGCAAGAACAAATTTATACTGTTTAACTTATAAATAAATAACGATGTATGATTTATTTGAATATTATATATAATTAGGAAATTTCGTTAGTGAGTTAAATTTAGTTCTAATACATTGTGAAATTGCACAACTGTGGTTATTTATAAATTTTATTATATTTTGCTTCTATTGGGTCTTGTTTGCGACATATTTTAAGCTCACCCGTACATAGGCAAGGTAGGCAAAGGGAACTCGGGAACATAGTATAAAGACACATCCGTTCCCAACTTTCCGCTGAATTCTGGAAGCATTGTGTATTGAGAAGCGTAACTCAGCGCCGTGCTTTAATTTGTTACCAAAGCGAGGAAATGAAAATATTGAATATCTCTTTTCCTTGAGTGGGAATCGAAACCACAACCTGTCGCGTTACAGTCTGCTACATTCGCACGCTTGTGCCCCTGCGTCACGACTGGCCTCCAAGGTATACAAGTAAAAATATATTTTACCTACACTCATTTTATGGAACTTGTCAAATAACTAATTTCTATACATTCTGGTCAAATTAGAGAAATATGTCGATGTCACATATATATACTTACCCTAATATCAAATTAATTCAATAACCAAAAACATTAAAAAAAAGCTAATCCATTTAAAATAAATAAATACGTTATATCGCTTTTAATGGGTGTTTAATGTTCATACATTATATAAACCGCTATGGGATAGCCAGGAGGCTTGCCTTGACACGCTACCACGTGACCTCCGTAAGCTTGGCCGCTCTACCAATAAAAAACGAGTGCCATTTAGACGTCTGCCATTTTTTTTTCATACTATTAAGTTTATGACTGTAGTGTGGAGGGACGTGCCTCGTTGAACATGATGGTTTTATTCATTTTTAGGGTTCCGTATCTCAAAATTTTAAAATGGAACCGTTATAGGATCACTTTGTTGTTTTTTTTTCAAGAATATTTATCTCGAGATCGTATAGAGGTATTAAACTGAAATTAATATCAAATATTCAGATGTATAGTCTCTCTCTATTCAAGTAAGTGCAATCAAAAGTTACGAGCAACTATGCATCGTTTTTGCTGCATTTTGTATGAAATTCGCCATGTTATCAAGTCTTATAGAGTATTTCCTGTTAACCTACAGTTATGAAATTTGGTATAAAGTGAGAACTTACAAATAAAGGAAAAAAAATGACAAGCGAAAATGTATAGATATTTCATAGAAAAAAAAAAGAACTACAAAGTTACATTTGTAATTAATTTCATACAAAATTAGTGTACCAACCTACAAACTTAAGTTTACAAACTTTTATGTGTTCTACTTCTCATTGACCTAATAATCCTGACTTACCTCGGTGGGCGCGTGCGACTAGCAAGTGACCAGTCTTTATTTTTTATTTTACTTGAAGTTCATATTAAAAATATTTTGATTCCCCATAAAGTTTAGCCAATACGTTACTTTTTAAATTTGTTATGTTTACTACAGACTAATTTATAACATGCGGGTGTTTTTTGATCATTTAAGGATTTTTTTAATTATTCATAAGAGATGAATTTAATTACAAAGTTTCTACTTACAAATGGTGTTACAGAACATTAGAATCCATCACCAGCTCTCGACGTCTCCAAAGACCCAAGAACTGACAAATTAGTGAATATTGGTGAAATATATAAGAAAACAAATACCATATTTTCTCGATAGGAATAACTCTACAGCTTTATTATGCAACCAGCTTACAATTGTATTGGGTAATAAATAATCTATTTATTCAAATACACAAATCTACGTGAGTACAACGTAAATGTACAGTTAACTGTTACTGTAAAAGCTTTCTACGCGTGGAATGGTAACAAGAATGTTTGTTAAATTAGTTACTTTCAAGAATGTATACTAACTTAAACCACAACGGCCATACCTAAAGCATTTTTTATAGGCTAAATGCATTTTTTTTTTTCATTTTTACTCTTTAACGTTAGGCGTGTTAGGCAGAGAAAATTAAGAGAGACATTCCTTTCTCCACTCTCCGTTAGAATTCGGGACATTTTGTCCGTTGTTGTCCGTGTTGTTGAGGCCGGTCGTGGCGCAGCGGCACGAGGCGTGACTGCAAAACCGACTGGTTGTGGGTTCGATCCCCACTCGAGGAGATGAAATATTTACTTAAATTTATATTTCCATTTCTTCGCTCTGGTGTCGAGGTTAAGCGCGGCGTTGAGCTCTGCCCCTCAACACGCAATGTCTCCAGAATTCGGCAGAAAGTGGGGAACGGAGTGTCTTAACACTAGGTTCCCTCTGCCTACCCTGCTGTGTGCGGGATACAGCGTGAAGCTAATTTAATTTTTTTTTTTATTTTGTGTTGAGGGTCGGAATACAATGTTACGACGGCCTAAAAAATTATATCATTATTGTTTTTTTTTTGGGAAAACTAAATAAAGTATTTAATAAAGTATTTAACATAAAAAAACAATAAATAGGACAGAGTAATGTAGGTACTTCCAAATTTATTTTATACATAATTTAAAAAAATGTTTAATTTTATATTTTTATCGTGAAAAATTTGCCATCATTTAAATTAACTCGTACCAATATAATATGCATTTATTAAAAAAATATAATCAATATTGAATTGATAATCATAAAATCTGAGATAAAAACGGTACTGAAAGACCCATTAAAAAAGCAATAAAAATAATTATAACAAGAATTGGAACCATTATAACTGAGAATAAAAATAAACTTGCTCTAATAACATTCTACCTGATTCCACACCAAGATTCCTTTCTTTTTAGTTTTTTTTGTGGTTTTATATGTTTTTTTTCGTTACCTCCGTTTTATCGTCAGGAATGTTAAACTACAAAGCGAAGGTATGCATCGAAGTCAGATGAAAAGATAAAGGAATTGTACGTTATTGGATTTTGAATGCCCCCACACATGGCTTGGTTAGGCTACCATTGTTCATTAATTTCTACATTTAACTTTTTTATTGGTCAGACATTCTGTAATAAATATTAATTTGATTCGTCTAAATAATGTATAGAAGAATCAAATCTTCCAGTCGTGGCGCAGGGGCACAACATGCGACTGTAAAATCGACTGGTGGTGGGTTCGATCCCCACTCGAGGAAATGAAATGTTTATTTACATTTCTTCGCTCTGGTGTCGAAGCAAAGCGCAGCGTTAAGTTCAGGCACTCAACACGCAATGCCTCCAGAACTCGGCGAAAAGTGGGAAACGGAGTGTCGTAACACTAGGTTCTCTCTGTTACCTACCTCTCTGTTAGGCCTACCTTGCTGTGTGCGAGATGCAGCGTGAAGCTGACAAAAAATAAATCATGTTTTAGAGGTATAAGAGGTAATAATAAAATATTTTGCAGTGTGTTTACTGCTAATATTACGTTTTTTTTCTAATGTACCTATAAAATATGTACGGTGTTTTTAGGCTACAAAAACAAACTAGGATTTTGTATTGTAACGTATAATATCAAAATAATTTAGTCATTAACTATTTTACGAATAAATATGGGCATTAAACTCTATACACATGTAAGTACGTACATATTTTTTATATAAAAAAGTATAGAAAGGTTTAACTTATTCTCTCTGTCTTTAAAAATGAGATAAATGCGTAAAGATTTATTATCTTCATTCAACAGAAAAAAAAATTAAATCGAACATTTCAATACGTTCACAACGCAATGATTTATAGCGACGTAAATGATTTATCAGTTCAGTGTTAGTAAAATAATACTATATATAAAGATCGTCCTTATATATATTCTAGTGTCTTTTAGTTATTTAGAGTAATAATATAAATGTATTTCTTAGTACTAGAAGATGCGTCATATAATATAACTATAGCCAGCAAGTATCTACTTCCAATTGAATAGAAGTCCGACCACACATTGATTTTTGACCTTAAATAAAAGCAAATCCCACAAATTATTGATTGAATATTATCTTAAAAATCAAATAATAGGTACCTATATAAAAAAAAAACAAAATTAATATAGTTTTAGATTCTTATATTCTTTAAGCAATTGGTAAGTTGCTTTCAGGGATATAAGTAAAAAATATTTATTATATTAAGTTACGAGGGCAGTCGTGGCGCAGAGGCACAAGGTGTGACTGTAAACGCAACTGGTTGTGGATAAGATCCCCATATGAGGAAATTAAATATTTATCTAAATTTATATTTCCATTTCTTCGCTCTGATATCGAGGCAAAGCGTGGCGTTGAGTTCCGTCGATCGTCACGCAGTACCTCCAGAATTCGGCGGAAAATGGGGTGTGTCCGAATGGACACTCTGTAGTGCCTTAACACTAAGTTCTGCCACCCTGCTGCGTGTGGAATACAGCGTGAAGCTGTATTTGATATTTTTTATTAAGTTATAATTTTACAGAATATAACGTGTGTAGGTTTTAACAACAAATAAACACGCTATATAAATTGATTGACATGCTATTTATCCTTACCTTGTTTATATTTTATATTTGTAGTTATAATCGGAAGCTCCCACGCTGGTCACCTTGAATAACCGACCTTCTACACATTTACATTATGTAACTACCATATACACAATGTGAGTAATTAGTGTTAGTACATCTCGGACATGACAGTAAAAAATATAATTTGCGCGGCAAAAATATTATGCATTTGTCATTTTATTATCTGCGTATTATTTTTTTTTATTTTGTTCTTAGGTATTAGCAAAAGTTTGAAGTTATAAGTTTTTAATATATTAATAATATGTAATATGTAGAAATCTTTCATTTACATATAGGAGGGTATTTATTTCGTCCTAGCGGAATGCAACGGCGTTTGACTGCACTCGCGATGGTTATGGATTCAATCCCCATTCGGCGGAATAAATTATTTTCATTTTAATGCTATAATATAATAACAGTTGCACAAAAAAAAACATAATTTATGGCTATGATTTCTAAATCATAAGTGACATTTGATCTTATTCAAATTGTTAATTGTTATTAGATGTTTTTAAAAATTATAAAATATGTAGTTGTTTAATCATTCGTCCTTATTATTCACCGACACCGAAACTTGTAATATATGGGTTGACTCTCTTCATCACAAATGCTGCAACACCGTACAATAATTTCAAAGGTTAATTCAAAAGTCATTTAATTAAAGTTCTCCATAATCATAAATTTAATATGATTACCTGTCACACCTAACATAAATATTCGAACCACACAAAAATATAAAATGATGCGAGTGATTGATAATGAAAATTTATATTCAAAAACTATTTAAAAAAAACATATTCAAAATTTTTACGTTAGCGTTCACTAATCCTCTTGACATTGACATATAGCCTACAATATTTTTTATCTGTGGCCTCGCGCTCAATGCCTTTAGCCGACCGTATCCAACAAGCTTTTAAAAACACTTTTGACATTCATATTACATTAACAAAGTTTTGTAGAGAAATAACTACAAATTTTAACAAAACTTATTTTAACCAACTGTTGATAAGCGATAATGGTTAAAACTACTTACTTATACAAAATACGTTAAAAACAAAAAGTAGCCATGAAATAATTTTTTATATTAAATGTATGTTCATAAGAGTGTTGCGTAATGCTTCTTTATTCGGTTAAGAAAATGAAAAACATATGTTTTTTTTCAAATTGTACATTTAGTTGTCTCTTTAAGGCATACAAGTTTATTTTTGCAGCTTCACGTATCCCGCATTTAACAGTGTAGGCAGAGAGAGCCTAGTATTAAGATCCTCCAGTCCCCACTTTCTGCCTTATACTGAAGGCATTGCGTGTTGAGTGGCGGAACTAAACGCCGCGCTTTTGCCCCGACACCAGAGGCGCAACCTGTGGTGTTAACAATCATACGTTTGAGCAACTGTGCCATGATTGTCCTCACGATCATTTTTTAATACTGAAATAGGCTTGCGTTTGACCGCATCAAGTCTGATTAACGTAGATGCGGTCAAGGGTGACGTACGCTTGCCTAATAAATACCTATTCACTTTGTTTTTGAAGACCCCCAAGTTGTATATCACAGGAAATACAGACGCCGGCAGTGAGTTCCATTCTCGCACTGTGCTAATGAAAAAAAAAATCTGAGTTTCATTCGTAGGTTAGGAATTACCATCATGTAAGGGTGGCGTAAAGCTGTATTCCTAGAGGTTATATAATAAAAAGGAGCAAGAGGAATAAAGTTGTGTAATTCCAGGGCACACTCTCCGAAATGTATGCAATAAAAAAAAGGCCAACGAGGCACCTCTACTATTAGGTTAATTCAGTGAATATAATCTGGTAACTTGGGTACTAAATCAAAAAATTTAGTCGTGGAAATGATTAAAAAATAAAATAATTATATTTATATTATAAACCGCGTAAGTATTCTTAGTTTTAATTATAAATTACAACCAGAAGACATAAATATTCTGATAATATAGTATAAGATGACTATAGAAGTAACAAAGTAGGTATTATACAGCTTGAATCAGACCACGCCTTGAAGTTTTTCCTAGAAATCAAGTACGCATCAATTATAATTAATTTAAATCACGTGGATTGTGGTGTGGAAGACAGCACGAGGAAAACTGCGTGATCCAAGAGTAGGCATTAGGTAGAACTGTTATTTTATATGGCGCAAGACGATTAATGGAGATATTTTATAAATGCATATTAAATATTATTATATAGCATTATAGAGATAAAAATATGCAAACATAAATCGTTATTATTTATTTGTATGTATCTCACGTTTAATTGTGTATTTATTAATAATCCAATTTCAATAAAATTCGTGGCGGCGGTGCAAGAGGAAAGGAGTGTCCTAATATTTATTAGATTCCTTATTTATTAGATTCCTGCTTGCCGTACTTAGTGCGGGATATAGCGTGAAGGTACAAAATGTTGCATTTTAAGTGTTTAAATCTAAGGGCACACATTGTTTAATTATATTTATAAAGTTTCAGCATTCAGCCGTTGACTTGTACTCACACTCAACTCTAGAATCTTCAACTGTTGGTCACATAAAATTTAAGTATATAAATATAAAAATAGCAGTAAGGAAACTTACAAATGATTTTGCTTTACCTTCACTACTCTTTATAGAGAAACATACAGCTTCATCGAGACTTTTTTAAACGTTTGATTTTTTTTGTGGGGTTTCACTTCTTTTTCAGAAAGCTGGTTTTTACTTGATTAATTTAGCAGAGCTCTTAGTGCCATAAAACAGGCTTGTTAGTTTTTTTTCTTAAATTTGTCTTTTTTCTTATACATATATATGTACATCAATAGAAGAATAGAGGCCCATCACACTAAATAACTTTTTTTAAGGCGACATTTCTATTTTTTTTTATTTTCCCATAGTATAGCTGAACCATTTGGCTTCTTCATCGGATACTCCAATTTTCTTTTTTAATTTTGGTACATCAAAAGAAGAGTCCCACCACGCTGAATAAACTTTCTGCTGTTTCATATTAGATAGGTATATTGTATCTGCGGCAGTGTTTCCAAGTGGATACGAACTCGTTACCTTCAAAAAGCTCGTCTATCTCCACCTTAAAGGCCGTCAACGCACCTGTAGCTCCTCTGGAATTACACGGGGTCGTGGACGGTAGTGATCAAATGATCACCACCATCCGTGGTAAGTACCATCAGGTGACCCGTACGCTCGTTTGCCTTGTCTTTTTACATAAAAAAAAATTAAATAGTAATGAATATGAAATCAAAATATTTATATTTCATCATATTTCTTTATAAGTTTTATGAAGCCGAATACGGATTAATTTATATAGTGTAGTAGTATCTGATAGCGATGCATCAATATCATATAAGGATTTATTACCATATATAACGAAGGCTGTGATTGTGTTCTTTGAACTTTAGTTAAATACTACATCCACTTTATTTATTCGACGTAAGTATACTGCGATTATTTTATATTATTATTAGAGTTCCTTACCTCGAGCGGAACCATTATAGGATCACTTTTTTGTTCATTTGTCTGTCTGTCAAGGTAATTTTTCTCCAGAAAATATGAAGGTATCAAGCTGAATTAATACATAATAGACAGATCAGAAATATTAAGCAACTCAGTCAAAAGATACGAGCGTGTAGTCAAAGTAGAAGTCAGGATAAAATCCGAAAAATCGAAATTTGTAAAATTAAAATTAAACCAGTTTCACGCTGTATCCCGCACACAGCAGCGTAGGCAGAGGGAATCTAGTGTTAAGACATTTTTTTCAAAGCATTGCGTGTTAAGGAACTCAACTCAGGGCTTATGGCTTGATGCCAGAGTGATGAAAATATTCATAAATAATATTTCATTCCGGATTGGAGATCGAACTCACAACCGGCGCATTTACAGTCACACCTTCGTGCCACCGAGCCATGACGGCATCTATGACAATATAACTATAGAAATTTATATTTATTACAAAAACTATTATTACAAACTTATATTTCTAGTCGATTTCATACAAAATGAGTGCGTCCGCCCACAATCTTACGTTTCTCAACTTTTAAAAGTTGTATTTTCCGTTAAACTACAATCTTGAAATTGATACGGAACCTTCGGACAGGATTTTCCATAGCTTTTCACAGTATTTTGGCTATAGTAGGGTTGACAGAGAGAATCAAGTGTAAAACACTATTCTGCCAACACCGTTGAACCTTGAACTTGTGACGCGGCGCGTTACATGGAGAAAAGAAAATAATTTATTCCCACCGAAAAGCAAATAATTCTTTTCAAGAGCACGAAAATGAAAATAATTAATTCCCACTAATAGGGATCGAACCCATAACATCGCGTCTGCAGTCATACACTGTTGTGCTACGATTTCTTCAAATTCAATTATTTAAAACATAAATACATCAAGACATGTGTATAATTCAATACAGCAAAAATTTTGAAAACAGAATTAATATTTAAACTAAAAACTAAACTAAACTCCCTAACTATTCTCTCTGGTAAAGCGTGAATTAGTATTTAATAAAATCAAAAATCAAATCAGCTTCACGCTGCATCCCGCACACATCAGGGTAGGCAGAGGGAACTTAGTGTTAAGACACTCCGTTCCCCACTTTCTGCCGAATTCTGGAGGCATTGCGTGTTGAGGGGCAGAACTCAACGCCGCGCTTAACCTCGACACCAGAGCGAAGAAA
>DWQW01012451.1:0-10821 GCA_018249695.1 Heliconius erato demophoon | reverse complement strand
GCTCGAAGACGACGAAGAACAAGAGGAAGACGAGCTTGAACTAGATAAAGTCCTTTTTCTCATCCTTTTAGAATCGTTATCACGCTCCCTCGTGCTCCGTGTTATTGATGTCCCACTAGGACCAGGCAGCACGGTTGTATCTTCATTCATTCTAAAATCAATTCAATTCTACGGACAACCCGTTAGAATTCTATATTAAAAAAGGTACATTCGTCCTACAATACCCGAAACCCCAGTGACAGACCCATAGGAAAAAGATAAAATAGAAAATGGTACGAAACTAATCACCTTACACAAGAGCAATTGAACTGAATTTATTATATTACCCTTTATAAAAATAGCAAGTTAAAAATTATTTAAAAAAAAAACATGATTATTTTTTATTTTCAATACTAGGGTAAGCATAAAAGCACAAAGCTAAATTATAATGTTAATAAACCAAAAAAAACTATTAATGCAATAGACTACGAACGGCAACGCCGTTAATATAATCATTACTCTTCTTTATAATCGAGAAAATAAAATTCTGTACTTACGAACACAATAAATTCCTATTGTAGATACTTACACTTTTTCCGTATTTTGTACTTAAAATTAACACCTCACTAACGAAAAAAGCGGCTTACAGTAAGTATTACTAATGTGACCGCCTCTGGCGGGAATTGAAACGCCAATGAATAAAATATTGGAGTCACGAACGCTACTCTCATTATTTAGGCTTCGATTAACGGTATAGTACTGTTTAATAAGATAAGACTTAACTTTTAGGACGGATTTCGTTGAAATCGAAGATTTTATAGGAATATAAATTATAATAAATATTTATTATGATGCAGTGAGACAGCGTCTTACACTAAGTCGTGTACTTATGGGTTCAAAATCCTGTCGTGGGAATGAGTTATTCTCAGCCGCTCGAGATGCAATACCTCCAAAATCTGCAGAGCCTTCTTATAGTGGTGCGCCTTGACGGCGGCGTGCAGCGCGTCCACGGTGCGGCCCGCCTCGATGAGGTGCGCCACGCCCGCGCCCGCCTGGCGCTGCGCCACCAGCCACGCGCCCCACGCGCCCTCCAGCGCCGTCACCAGCGCGGGGCACGCCTGGCCGCCCGCGACAGTCAAGTGGTATCGACTTACGACATTTACTTACAAAACATACGCTATTCTTGCCTAAATATGGCAATAACACTAAAATTTTACAATAAAATATAAAAAATACAACATTTATTATAAATATTTTTTTACTAAAATATATTAAGTAACATCTTCCATTCATACGTTCGTTGAAGTTGAGTTCTTGATCATATATTTACAACAAACATTTAGTGGGATGCTAATAATAATTAATAACACCTTGATTTTTTCTTTAACTTGTATAAAGAAGGTGCATTATTTGTAGTTTCCCTACACACAGTTTTGATTTCATAAATCACCCAAAAAAATATTAGAGGCACTGAATATAAAAACATGCAACTGTAATTTTGCTCTATAATATTTTTATATCATTAAACTAATGCTATTAACGAAAAAATAAAGATACTTTGCAGAGCTTTTTTAGTTTTTATAAAGTGTTTTGTATAAGTATCTATATTAAACTGCACTATTCGTATTTTTAAATTCTTACTTAATTACATATAATAAGTATATGTACATTTTAGTCGCATGCTATTACTTTCTACCTAAATTGTAATATAATTATGAAAAAATAAATAACAAATGAACCTCTCGCGCAAGCTGAACAGCCCTAGCGTAGTTGTTGCCTTTCGCATAGTATTCTACAGCAGTTTTAGTGTCGCCTTTGCGCTCCGAAAGCTCACCGGCCATCTCCCACCATTCTTCCTAAAAAGAATAACACAATAGTTGTTTTAAAAATGTAATTTAGATTGAGCTGTTTTTAAATTGATCTATTTAGATTTGAAAATCTGTAAGGATCATTCACGCAGACGAAGCGTGGCATTGATTCCCGTGTTGTACAACATGTCTGGAGCACCCGGTTGGTGGGAAACACAGTGTCTCCCCTGCCTACCCCGAAATTTATAGGAAAAGGCTATATACGAGAAAAAAAGTGAAGGTACCTGCACGAGCTGCGCGCTGACGGCGTGCAGCACGTCGTCGTCGCGCAGCAGCGCGGGGTGCTGCAGCAGCGCGGCGGCGGCGCGGCGCGCGCGTCCCCCGCGCAGCCACAGCCGCACGGCGCCGCGCGCGTCGCCGCCGCCCGCCAGCACGCCGCCCGCCGCGCCCAGCCGCCCTGATAACACCACTCATCATTTTTCACGTACCTTTTTTTCCTCCGACCCACAAAACCACAAAACCCACAAAAGATCAGACCCAGAGTGTTGAGTTCCACCACTCAACACGCAATGCCTCCTGCTGTATGCGGGATACAATGTGTCAAGACATCTCCAATATCAAGAATTGAAATGTATCGAAGCTGTGTGTGAGCATACTGTAGATAGCCCAGCCATTATATCAAGTTTGATATACGCTAAATACTCGCAACGGAAAACAGATATATTCTTAGAATAATCCGCGAGTCTATTGAAATTTTCAGCTGCAAGAATCCAGGGCAGTACGCGAGGCAATTAGGAATTCGTAGTTTGTTATAATAATTATGTAACCTACCTGTGACCACAGACTACTGCAGAGTGTCCAAAAGGTCACCTTTAAAATGTATAATACAAAATATACGCAATTAAATCGAGAAAATAGTTTCATTTAAATCCCCCAAATGGAAATTTATATTGAGACGCTGCCTCACTACGCCACTACAGCTTTAAATATTTTAGTCACATGTACAAATATAAAAATAGTCTCTCTTACATTTACATTTTGATTTTATAACACTATTATTTGCTTACAAAAAGTATGTGACTTGTTTTAAAAGAATATATCCCTTACCCGTAGAAATCAAATAATCCATGTGTTGTTGTTTCAACGTGGCAACGGATGCTCTATCAATCCTTTCAGCGAGTGCAATGGCGTCCGTCCACATATTGAACTGCTTAAACATTGCTATAGCAAGTTGCGGCTGATTTGCTTTTTTCACGTAACACTCCTCCGCAGTTGGCAAATCTCCCTTAAATATTGCGAGACGAGCTTCTACTGTTGGATTTTTTAAACCTAAAAGATGTCGAGTATATCAGTTTTATTGCTTCACGCTGTATCCCGCTGTTTCTAGCAGAGACAAAAAGTGAACTAGTGTTAAGACATTCCGTTTCCGACGCACCGCCGATTTTTCGATACATTACATGTTGAGTGGCGGCTCTTTGCTGCTGGTAACAAATCAAAATGCACTTTGATTTGTTACCAGAGCGCTGAAAATTTAAATGCCAATTCTCTAAAAGGTAATCGAATTTATAACCATCGTTTGTGTTTCAACCTAGTAAAGGCCGCCGGGGCGCAGCGCAGTGTCTGACTGTAAACGCAACGGGTGAATGGATGTCTCGAAAATTGTGCGGAAGTGAAGAACGGAGTAGCACTAGTAGCACTATTCTCTAGCCTCTCTGCCTTCCCTAATAGGGAAGGGAATGCGCGGCATACAAACTACAACTAAAGAAATCCAAGTAGAATATCAACTCACAACATTCGAAAACGCCCACATACGACATATAATACATTAAGACAATATTTTTGCTATTAATTAAAAAAATACCTTGTGAAATATCCTCATCGCCGTCACTTTTAGCCAACTCGATAATTTTATCCAAATAGAATGTCCTACCTTCGTCACCCACCTCCCTATAGCATTTGGCCGCCAACTGTAATATGAAATATTCTTAGTAAGCTATGGTGCCACCACTACCCACCCGAAAAATTAAATAGCTTATTTCATTTCATCCCTCTGGATCCAAGACATATCGTGACATTGAGTTCCACCTCTTAGAAAGTGGTAACCAAAGTAACTTTGACTCCAGTACTTGGTAAACTACCTACCAGAGCACAAACGGTAACATTACAATATATATCTAGTAATTTATTTTTCTGTATTAAATATTAACAATTCTTTTCTTCAGAATTTGTAACAAAACAAACACAATTAGATTTATAGCTACACTTTTGTTTTCAGTTTCTTTCATAAAATAAGTTATCTTAAGATCTATCTTACGATTTATTTCGCCTACCTGTACATCATTATTAATAAGTGCTTGCTCAGCTAATTGTCGCCATAAAGGAACTATATCTGCACTTTTGCCGACACCGTCCAAATATTGTGCACAACCCTCCATATCACCATTGCGTAACGCGGTATCTAAAGTTGAGAAACTTATTATAAATATAAAAATTAACGATTATTTCGTACTTATTGCTGTAACAAAAATAATTGAATATTGTTAAAAACAATATTAAATTATTTTTGTTTAAAGTTACAACTCACTAAAAGCAAGCCGATGTTCATCTAATTCCACGTACTGGAGCTGTCCACCCTCGAGTATCACCTTGCGACCCGCTGCCACCTCTACAGCAGTTCCTCCTCCACATTCCGCCATTTCCACACATTGTGACTCCCACGCACTGTACCTGGTAATTTATTAACCTAATTTAATATATTCCTAAAAATAGCATTAATAGTGATGGAAATTACTGTAATGATTAATTACTTTAATGTCTTTTTACTAAAAGTAGTCATCAAAAGTCACGTAAAGCATGAGTGGGTCCACGCACGGTTGGTTCATGAATTACTGAAAAGCTGCTGCTTCCTTATAACGGGGAATATTTAGAGAAGTTAAGGCCATGTGCTTTGTGTTGTACTGTAGTTGTAAAATGGTACCATTTTCTAGATCGCAATGGATAGATTCAAGTGTTTGTCGATCTTATTAATACAATTTTTTGGAATGCAGTATCGCTCAGTACTTCCAAAACAATTTATTTATTTGAGCAATATATTCAAATATAAAATCAAATCAATCAATTTATAACAATTATAATCAATTTATAGCCTGACAAATTTCTAATAATCAAACAAATTGATTGTCAGGATTAATTATTTATCCCGTTTACTCTTAATTTTGGTTCGATCTTTACTTTAATACATGCATATATCGATCCACTAATGGATTTACAAAAATTAAGAAGTTAGAAAAATCGGGTGAATCGTAATCCTTCGTGTCTTTTACACAAGCATCAGTCAGTTATATGAGAATGTTTCGCGTAAACAAAAAGTTAGTCCTTTACGTTAGGGTCGTTTTTAAATTCCTATACAAATTGCTTTTGATAACGATATTGATATTTTTTCGCAAGGCTTTATTTTATTACTCGTCGACTAGATCTGATCAAGCAACTCAGTTGTAGTTTCGAAGGACCTAAATCATTCCAAAAAAGTTTTATTTTCTTTAGTCTTGGTTATTTTTCAACATTTTGCATAGAAAAAATAAATCCCTCCCTTAAAGGTATCTAATTTGGATAAAAATTAAACCCACGACTGTCGAAATCTTTAAAAAAACAGATTTTCAAAGTCAGTTAGAAACAATTTTATTTACAGAGAATTAATAACTAGATATCTAGTATCTACATTTTTTTTTCGTCGATGCATTAATAGTATTTCGATAATCATAGTAATTATTATTTCTCTCTGATATGGAGACACTTACCAAATAAGTATGTGGGTGGGAGTTTGAGCTACAACTGCGTCACTATTCTCTATCCATTGCACAAAACTTACGCCACTTGCTATTATCTCCTGTAAATTATTTTATTACAACAAATCAAAAACTCACTTATTCAAAAAGTAAAAGTTGTAAAATAAATTTCTCATATTAATTTATTAAACCAATTAAAAAGCTAATTTTAATTATATTTAAAAGAATTGAATTAATTCATTCATAATTTTAATTTATAATTTAATTTTAAGTAAATCATGTAATAATTTTACAGTATTAAGTAAATGAGTTAGTTGAAAGCCTGTTACCTATCTCGAAGATAATATCATTTAAATGTACCTGAATACAGGGCTAAAAGTACATAATCTTATCATATCTAATTTAACATTTTTAAAGTGTTTTTTAAATTACGTAACCTGACAGAAACCCACTCCTCTTGGAGACATGAGGTGCGAGTTCAAATATTACTTCACGTTATTTATTTATACGTTTTCTAAAATATTTTTCTTATTACCTTCCCGCCAGTATCGAGTCGCAGCAGCGCGAGCCGCCTCCGCGTGTCCCGCAGCAGCAGCAGGTGGCCGCTCTCGTTCAGCTCGAGCCAGTCCACGCGCGCTTCGTGCCACCATTGGCCCAATTGATGACCTTTAAAAATTACATATTTTTGGATTCGGATTCGATTTCCACTTGGAGGGAATGAATTATAGTCATTTTCTCTGGTAGCCAGCCAAGGCGCGACGAAAACGAGTTTGCAAAAATTAGTTAGAAAACGGGGAACATTGCGTATTAACATTAGTTTCTCTTTGCTTGTTATATGTAACTTGAACGATTTAAACGAGACCAATACTTCACTTTTTAAGAGACGTTACGTGTTGGATAATAAAAATTGACACGACAATGTTTTACCACACTGGAGACATACTTTTGATGTTTAGATAAATAAAAACATTCGCTTTAGTGAGAATTAGGCCCACAAACAGCATCGTGTGCGAATAATAAGAATAAAGATTTTATTAAAATAAATTATTTAAAAAACAAAAGTATGAATAGTTTTTTTTTTCAGCTTCACACTGTATCCTGAACATAGTAGGGTACGCAGAAGGAACCTATTCCACCCACTGTCTAATTCTGTCGTGTTTACAGTCACACGCTTGTGTCCCTGCGCCATGATAAGTCTCTCTACAGATATAACATGATGAATACCATACCATATGAAGTACCTGTAACAAGGTCCACAACAGCAATAGTCTGCCTATCTAGCAAATAAGCAAGATGCTTGCGATCACCCTCCAACTTTTGTCCTTCATTGATCCGAACACTTAGCACATGCGGATTTACACGCTCAGTTCGCACCTGTGTGAGACATACTATGGTATTTATTGGTCTACATATTCTATATAGTATTTGTACAAATAAGACAGTTCAACAAATTTCTAATTAAATACAATAAAAAATATAATTTTATCCAATTTGATTAATAGTTATATGAAAATTCCTGTAGTAGTCGGCCTTAGCCTGATCACTTAGTGTAAGAAAAAATAATATCCAAACTATTCGCTTATATACTCTCTACAATTCATTTACCCTTGCTATTAAGAGAGTACAAACAGGTCATAGTATCAAATCAATATGTAATACAATTAAAAAATATTTAAATATAGCTTTCTTAGAACTCTTAAAAAATATTGCAAAAAAAATAACTATAAAAAACTATTGCGTGAATAGTTATCAAAACTAAAACAATATTTTACGCTTACAACATTTCACAATAAAAATGAATTAAAAAAATATATATATATGTGGAAGCTCTGACGCTCTCGAGCTGACAGTCGAACACGATGGCGGCATTTTTTTTTATGGAAAAGGACAAGGCAAACGAGCGTTCGTATCACCTGATGGTAAGTAATTACCACCGCCCACGACACCGTGCAACACCAGAGGAGCTACAGGAGCGTTGCCAGCTGACAAGGTCGGCCGGCCTTGCTATAGCAACGCAGTGGCATAAAGCCACTACTTCACGCAGGTTTTAAATGCCGAGGGTGGTAATAATCCGGTCGAGTCTGGCGACGTGACTCTACCACACGTACTTTAGTCGCCTCTTACGACTCCACCAGTACCAGGGTGATCCTATTCTAGGCCGGGATCACATGGCACAAAAATGAAATCATTGTCATGTTCTTCTTTAAATTTAACTAGAGATGTCAAGTCAAGTTAATTTTAATGTAAATAAAATTAATGTATAAAAGTGTATAGTGTAAATATTAAATAGTAAATAAAAACATATTTAATCTAAAAGTCCCACAAGTCCCAAACGCCTACAGTATGCAAAACGCGGTCCAGTCCGTACTCCAGCACGCTGAGCGAGCCGGCGCGCTGCAACAGACACGCGCCGCCCACCGCCGCGTAGACGCGCTCCCCCGCACCGCTCCAAGGTATCTAAACGTGATTAAATGTTATTATTCATTATTATGCCAGTCGTAGCGCAGGGGCACAAATTGTGACTGTAAAATCGGCTGGTTGTGGGTTCGATCCCAATCGAGGAAATCCAATATTTATTTAGTTGTGTTCCGCCGCTTAACACGCAATGCCTCCAGAACTCGGCGGAAAGTGGGAAACGGAGTGTCTTAATACTAGGTTCCCTCTGCCTTACCCTGCTGTATGAGGGATACAGCGGGACGCTGATTTATTCATTTTGATTAATTATGAAGAGGCCGTCGAGACGCAGCGTCACCGTGTCGGACTGTAAATGTGACAGTTGTGGGTCTGATTTCCACTCGGAGAAATTAATTATATTCATTTCCTCGCTTTGATAAGAAGACAAAGCGCAGTGTTGGGTTCCGCTAAAATTAGAAAACATTGACTGCAGACGATGATTGCGGGTTCAATTTAAAATATTTTTATTTCCAGTCTGTTAAGTAATATCTTCCCGTAGTGCAAAAAAAGTAATATATTCCCGTAGATTGAGAGAGAGCTTTAATAACTTTGATTGCATAACTGCTTAAGCTGAAGATATTTATAGAGAAAAACCAATCCGAATTCGAAATATCTTAACATAATATGTCACATATTTTGTAATGTAAGTAAAAATAAACTTTAGTAACAAAATTATCAGTGTAACAAACCTCACTGGTCAAGCCGCGTGCAATATCGCAGAGTATCAGGCTACTGCTTGTCCTACAAACTGCATACCAATCATTACCTGCCAATTTATTTCGTAAGCATTAATAAAACCACAAAAAAAAATTATATCTGTGTGTATTTAAGAATTTAAAAAAAAGATTCATTTCATTTAATAGGACTAGATGCATATTATTGTCGAAATAAAAAGATAATCGTTATATTAAAATTGCATAACACTATAACATAGTAAGTCTAAGTACACAGAGCATATGATTAGTTTCTATATAATGAACGGCATCCTTAAATATAAATTGCTATAAGTACTGAGTAGTGACTTCACAGCATCCACATAATATGTATCGATTGGTAAACAATAATTACCTATAAATTTAACATTATAGATATCATTCGCCAGCTTAGTGGTGACGGTGAGCGGCGGCGCGTCCCTCGCCACGCGGGTGAGCAGCAGCGTGCGCGCGCTCACGTGACGCACCTCTATCACGTCGCGCCACGTCCATCGTCTGACACAAATATTTAAATATAATATAATTGAGGCCCGTCGTGGCGCAGAGGCACAAAGTGTGACTGTAAAATCGACTGGTTGTGGGTTCGATCCCCACTCGAGGAAGTGTAATATTTATTTACATTTATATTTTCATTTCTTCGCTCTGGTGTCGAGGCACAGCGCGGCGTTGAGTCTCGCCACTCAGCACGCAATGCGTCCAGAATTCGGCGGAAAGTAGGGAACGGAGTTTCTTAACATTGGGTTCCCTCTGCCTACCCTGCTGTGTTCGGGATACAGCTTGAAGCTGATTTAATTTTTTTTTTAATATAATTGATGTAATCAATGTATGTACAGTACTGTCAACAAGTCGTGGCCCGGAAGTTAGCTGTATAAGGCTTCGAAAATTTGATTTTAGGAATTTTCTTACATTTCAATACTTTCTACCCAAGTACACAATGCGCATAAGTTCCGAAAATCTAACTTCAGGGCCACGACTTCTTGATCGTACTATACATAATTAATGTATTTTACTTCATATCGGGGGGCAGTAAGACAGCTCTTGCTTGTAAACGCGACGGTTTTGAGTAAAATTCCCACTCGGGGTAATAAATTATATTCATTTTCCTCGGTCTGGTATAGAAAGCAATCATTCTAGTTTTTAGTTGGTGGCAAAATCCAACTTCGTGTTCTTTCTTACAAGAACTGATAAGCAACCCATCTCACAACCATCTACTATCATATAATTAATAGGAAAACATTATAAAAAATCACATAATAACATTAAAAAGTGTATATTTTTTAATTTAATTTTTAATAAAGAATGAAGCCAGTGCTGGCGCAAGGACACGTTTAATATTCACATGAAACATTTAATATTTTCATTTCTTCGCTCTAATGTCGAGACAAAGCGCGGGGTTGAGTTGAGAGAAATGGAATTTCTTATCACTAGGTTCCCTCTGCTTACCCTGCTGTGTGGCGGACAGCGTAACCCTAAAAAAAAATATACATCGTAATAATACCTAAGAACAGCTTCATATTGTAAAACGGCCCCCGTCTGCGATGCGACTGCCAGTTTGGTGCCATCGCCGCTCCACGCCAAAGCTCTTGCCGCGTACAAATTTGGTATATTCAGTGTTGACAGTTCCAAGGTTCCTGATTCCTTCACTTCGCCTATCAAGCATCCGTCGAATATCCCGAATGCTATAGTCTGTGACAATTATTCGTTAATATAATAAATACGCTAGAAAATTATATTTATTATATTTATCTTAGAACAGATATATACATTATTTTATTTACCATACCATAGTAATATTTTTTTAATTCTTACCTGACCAGACGGACTAAGCGTTGCATTAATTAGGTCTCTTCTATCAGGCGGTAAGATGGGCTCCAAGTTACGCATTAACGCTCCGCGTTGAGATTCATATACCGATATACGACCGTCACAGGAGCCCACTATAATCTATACATAAAAAAAAATTTAATTAAATCAGCTTCACGCTGTATCCCGCACACAGCAGGGTAGGCAGAGGGAACCTAGTGTTAAGACACTCCGTTCCCCACTTTCTGCCGAATTCTGGAGGCATTGCGTGTTGAGTGG
>DWQW01012450.1:0-10821 GCA_018249695.1 Heliconius erato demophoon | reverse complement strand
GTCAGTAGCTTTGTCTAAAGCAACGATGCTAGTTAAGATAAGTCATGTGGAATTGTTTTAACGACACTTGCTTACCCATTGTTTCGGTAAAAATGCTATAATATTATGGTGTAAAGTGCTTTTAGAGATTGTAATGTGGGTATTTCACTTTTAAATTGTATTATTCTTAAAGAAAGAGTATTTATTATATTTTTTTTCAACTTTGCGCTGTATCCCGCAGTAGAGCAGTGTAGGCAGAATGAAACTATTAGGTAGAAACTCAATCCTCCACTTTCCTTTTCTTAAATCAGCTTCACGCTGTATCCCGCACACAGCAGGGTAGGCAGAGGGAACCTAGTGTTAAGACACTTCTGTTCCCCACTTTCTGCCGAATTCTGGAGGCATTGCGTGTTGAGTGGCAGAACTCAACGCAGCGCTTAACCTCGACACCAGACCGAAGAAATGGAAATATAAATTTAAGTAAATATTTCATCTCCTCGAGTGTGGATCGAACCCACAACCAGTCGGTTTTACAGTCACACCTCGTGCCCCTGCGCCACGACCGGCCTCAACTCAACTTTCCTTTTCTTCAAAGCGAAGAAATATTTTATTCTCCTAAGTGGAAATCGAACCCACCAAGACATCTCGATTGCAGTCAGCATCTAACTAGTAGGTAATGGGTATATTATAAATTGAAATATTTCTCGTATTTCAATACGTAGGTTCAACCTACAACACGTTCTTATTGTCCTATTAAAATGTCACATACATAAATGACCAAATCTATATAGTTTCATAGAATTTTTAAATTTTCAAATAAAATAGTCTATTATTTATAAGAGAACTTTCTATGGAAATAGTAACAACTTCTGTATCATTTTATAGGCATTTATTATTCTATTCGTGTACTCACAACATTTCTGATAGTTTTGTTTAAAATTGACTGTTTTATTCCTTCTACTTCAACATGGGCGTCGGAACGGGGGGATCCCACCACAGAAGTCAGGTGCCCACCCCAGAAATTTTACTTAAAAAAATTTGCAACGTCACACCAGTCAGTCTTCAGACAGACAGATCTTTATTCAAATATACTTTTTAATTCTGCTAAAAAGGGCGGGCAACAAACTCAAGAGTCGTTCTATCTATAACAACGATAATAACTCGTACGAAGATATAAAAACCTTCTTATCACTCAATATAAGCTTTATGAAAAGCTACAATAAAAAAATCTTATGAAAATGAAACAACCAACGCTCGTTAATCCAAGAATATTTTTTATGAATCTATTTCTTTTTAAACAATTAAATAGTGAATACCAGAGGCTTGAACGCGAATGATTTTCATTATGTTTACGTGGCTTCAGGTTTTCGGAGAGAATCTAATGACGAGTCACTCTGTACTTTCCTTTATAACTTTACTAATATTATAAACCTGAAGAATTTGTTTGGTTGAACGCGCTAATCTTGAGAAGTACTGGTTCAAATTGAAAAATATTTTTGTTTTGGAAAGCCAATTTATTAAAAAATATATATTACGTACATACAATTTTATACATAGTAGTCATAGCATAGTAGGGAGTCCATATATGAGAACGTCATAGTGTGTTCGATTCCCACTGGGAAGATGATTTAAATAAGTATAACTATTTTCCCGAGTGAAGATCAAACCCACAACTTTCGCGATTACAGTCCACCGCTATGCCACTGCGCCACGACGGCCTAGACTGGTATCAAACGATAATTTAAACAATACAAAATTTAAGTCCGAATTGTTGTTTTCTACGAAATAAAGTAGCATTCAATTGGGCCTTGTACTGTGTTATCCTTTGAATTGGTTGGTTAGTCCTGTTGTACACTTACAAATATATATATTAGAGGGTACTCATATCGAATTTTACTATATTTAAAGTTTTCAAATTTATTTTACCATTTTTTAAAGTGGTCTTCATGCGTTAGGGAAAAAAGTATTTTAGAAAACTAGCGGTATTAAAATTCGCTCTTCTTTGGAACTGGTATATTTATCTTTTGAATTAAATTATTTTGTTCCATCTCTTTTTTATTTTTTTTCATTTCAGGTAACGTTAGACTGTTCTAACATATTTATTAATTATTTAAAGAAAAATCGTATAGAGAACCCAATAAAAAATTGATTCGCAAAGTATTTTCTATTGTTAAACCGTATTGTTTTTTGGAATACAAATCTGACATCCAAATTTTCATGACGACAGAAAAAACTAATTTAAAGCCAAATTATAGAGAGTCTCCTTATAACCCTTTTTTTCAAAAAAATTACATATTCTACTCATTAAAAATATGACTTATTAAGTACTGATTTCCAACGGCGACAGCGGACTTCGTCAACCCAAAACGAGACACATTACTTCGAATGAGAATCGAACCTACATGCATCTCTTATACAAAGCTGACATCATAGAATATACTTTTGTGGACAACAAGATTTATCATTGGCATGCTATGCGCAAGAGTTTATCGCTCGCTACTAAATTGAAGTACGTGATGTGAATAGAAGGAAAATTTAATGTACTCGAGTGTATGTATATATTGATAGTTTACTATGAAATGTATAATAAAGCTACTGGAGTTCGTGTAATAATAGAAAATAGATTTTTGGGAAAAAAAACTATATTTGTGTGGTCCTAATGATGGAGTTAGCAGATTCTGTTTCGTGAAGATCTTTCGATTAATAGGTATTTACTTATTTAGCTTCACGCTATATTCTCCATATAGCATGGAAGACAGAGGGAACCTAGTGTCAAAGTCCCGTTCCCTTTTCCAGACATTGCGTATCGAGTGACGTATAACTCAACGCCAAACTATGTCTTGTTATTTCAAATTCAAACTCTCAACCGTTACATTTATAGAAAAACAATTGTACCGCTGAGCCACGACGAGGAATTTTGGAGAAATATAACGTGTTATGAAGAATTATTCTACATTGTAAAAGAAATGTATTTAGAAAATGTATACTATTAAATTTTTTAATAAACAGCGTTTTCTTTTACCAAAAAAAAGCTGTTTATGATGATTATTCTTAAGAATTACCGTAAAGTAGTAGAAATTTGTAAAAGTCTCCCTACAGAGATGCTACCAACAACTGCTGTAAAAAGCATATAAGAATGACGTAGTAACGATAAGAACGTATTTAAATATTGGCTGCATAAAGCTGAATGTAATTTCATCCGTCCATCCATCTCTTTGCAAATAACACGCAATGACCTCAATCTTCTAACTTGAAAATATGTCAGATACCTAAAAAGCGCCGTCGTGGCACAGTAACTCAAGCGTGTGAGGTGTGTGTAAACGCGACGTTTGTGGGTTCGATTGTCGCTCGATGAAATGGATTATTTAATATTTTAATTTCCTCGCTCTGGTAACAAAACAAACGCGTTGAGTTCCGAGTTTCAAAAACGAAGTGTTTTTAGGTACCCTCTGTTTATATGCGGGATACAGCGTGAAACTGCAAAAAACATTAAACGAGATATTTTTTAAAATTACAAAAATATACGAAATTATGATCATTTGAATTCCACGCAATATATATTTTCTTGTATTATCGTCTTATAAAATAATATTTTTAAATTGAAAAGAGCAACTGTTACGATTGTTGAAGGCTCCTCTCGGCTCTCTGCAGAACTTTTGCCTGTCTAATTGGGTGGAAAGTGGAAACAGAATGTTAGGTGCCCTGTCCACCTACTCCATATGCGGGAAAAGGCGTGAAGCTGACTTATGATATTATTTCTTAGAATCTTTACAAGTTAAATATAAATGACAATAACTTTAACCAATCCCCTCCAATTCATTAGAAAAAATATACCTACACGCAACTACCTATTGTTTTTACTTACTACAAAAAAAAACAACGAATTTTAGTCTTTAAAGTCATACAAATAAGAAAAATGTATGGTAATATTGTATGAGCCAATCATAAACACATCCTGTGTACTTCGCGTTTAAATTGTTAAATTAAAAATCGACATTATTACTTTACATTCAATATATTCTGTATGTACGACTTAGAAACTATATTGTTCTTCGAACTTAGGTATGTACAGCTGGTTTATAGCTTCCTTTAACCTGTGCTTAAAATTAAAGTGCCTATGACATCATGGAGGAGGTGGTTTTGAAGCTTATGATGTGTAATTCGTTGGAATTACGAGATATTATTGTCATTTTATTGTGAATAAGAGAGTGCGGACGTCGTGGTGCAGGAACGGATGATTGCGACGGTTGTAAGTTCGATTACTACTCGGTGGAATGTAATATGTAATGTATTAATATTTTGAAGCAAAGCGTGGCGTTGAATTCCACCACTCAACATGTAATGCCTCCAGAATGCGGCGATAAATTGGACAGCGGAAGTGCTTTAATGGGACCAGAGCGTCTTAACACTAGGCTCCCAAGTTCCCTCTGCTTATCCTGTTATGTGCGGAATATACTCGTAAATAGATAGAAACACAGTATCTTTAAAATATTGACCGATATATATCTTAAAAATCTTTAAAATATTGACTGAGATAAACTTGCATTTCGTTTTTTTTTATTTCTTTCAAATACCAAAATTTATGTTACATTCAAATTTAGGTTAGGGATAACCTACTTGTTTATTAATTTAAAACGTTTTATTACAAGAATTTTAAACATTTTAAATTTGTAATTTAAATTTTAAACCACTAGTCATATCAAACAAAGAAGAAGACAAATACACAAAGCCTACAGCATTCTTGACACTACAGTTCTGCAAAATTTTTGCAACATTCCGTGTTCCGTCTGAGTACGAATGAAACTTGTGAGTTTTTCGCGTTTAGAGTCAGATGCTGTACCACTGCACCACGAAGGCAACTACGCGACGCTATTTCTATATAGAAATAAACAATAAATTAGGCAAATAACTTGTAAATAAGACATTTATCGGTGAAACAGCGGGACGCCGTTATTACAATTTATAATACATAAAATAGAATATAAATGGTTTAAGTATTCAAGGAACCTAATATTTTGTTTTTAGTCTTAACTAAATATTTATTTGACATCGGTGTAAGTTAATTTTGGGTAATATTAATATTTCAGTTATCAAATATCAATATTTCTCATAAATATTAAAAAACTATAAATTTTTCTTCACGCTTATTTACGCATATAGGGTAAAACCGGGATAGATGCCCCACTTTTTGAAATAGCCTCCTAATTAGATAAAATATACATTTTATAGGAATATTTTTTATTTATTTAGCTAGCTCAATCCTTTGTGATGAATTACTTTTAGTTTTTTTCAACAAATCAAATATAGATTTTACAAAAAATAGCTTTTCGTGAAACATTAATTTTGAGGATAGATGCCTATCTATATGGATAGTTGCCCCACTATGAAAATACTGAGGAGGATAGATGCCTGCAGAGCAGGATAGGTGCCCTTTATACCGGGCTAACGAAAAAACTAAACCAATTGTTAAGTAGTTCTAATTTTAAAACAGCAATTGTTTCCAACAAACATGAATCATAATAATGAAAAGTATATAGTGTTTTTTAAAACCTTATAATTGCTATTATTGACAAATAATTCTAATATCACACAAATAGGTAATCATTATTAAAATTTAAAAACATTTGTTTTACTAAAATATAAATTCTTAAGTTTCAACATCCATAATCATATTTTAATTAAATTAAATTTTACAACAAAACTAAATAAAATACAAAATTAAATTCTTAATAAATTGTTGTTGTAAAACATTAATATTATAAATCAAAATATTATAATATTATAAATGCCAACATCCTCATTGCACAATTATATATTTTTATGTTAAAAAGAACACAACAAAATATTTTTTGATTATCTATTCTAATTCTCTAATTATCTCAAATAATAATTATTCGTTATTCCAATTTAATTGAAATATAGCCAGACTGGGTATTTATACTTGCGCAATTATTTCTCAAAAGTGTACAGGTTTCATGTAGCCAGTTCTGACACATTACCCATTGAATCCAGTCGGATTGCGACTTCGTTTTTTTATAGTTTTCAAAACATCCAATGCAGTTATATTTATTTGTATCTTTGACGTTATCCTGTCTATCTCTTTTAGTTTTTTTTACAGGCAAACCTTTAGTTTTGCAACCTGCAGTCCAAGAACATACTCGAGCTCGCACTCCTTCCTTTTTTTATATTTTCACGGCATAGTAGAGCTAAAGTCAGTAAAAAGTTCTAAAATAAATATACTTAAAACATAAAAAATACTAATTTAATAAATACACAAAAAACTCTTAACTCCATATACTGAGTATGAAGGTATAGATGCCCCTAAAGGCACCTATACTTCGAAAAATCAGGGCAACTATCCTTTGTGATAGGGATAGATGCCAAAGTATTTTTTAAGTAAATTATAAATAAAATAGAATCTATAAACACTTAGATATAGTCTTAATGAATTAGTACATCGACGTAATCAAAAATATAACAGAATTGATAACTGATTATAAAGTTATACAACGCCAAATACTAAACTTTAAATCTTTGACGCGTTTACGCATTTCGCCGCGGAGATATTTACTTAACCTCGCGAAACGCGTCCTCATTATACGAATGTCCGTGTATAATTGAGGTGTGGGACGACTGAGGCTCCTACTTGTACAATTATTTTTTTGTCGCAAGTTCGGGAAGTTAGGTATTTTGAATATGGGGCATCTCTCCCACTGCGGCGTCTATCCCGGTTTTACCCTACCAAACTATTATTTATAGTATTTGAAAGTTGTTTTGTTTTTTTTAAATGTGCAATAAAGCATATTTATTATTATTTATTATTAATACATAATTTACATAACGTGTTGGATACCTAGTGCTTGACAAAATTCAGACAGGTTTCAACGCAGCGCTATGTCTGTTTACCATTCCTCCGAGCAGGAATCGAACCCACAGTCATCGTGTTTACAGGTGGACGCTGTGCCACGAAGGCCTCAAATATTACTAATAATATTTAGAATATTAAATTAATTCAATCGCTACCGGTAGATATAGCTTGAATTAGTTTTATGTGTTTCATACAAGTACAGTAGGCTAATGTAGACCCCATAGTGTGATATTATGTAGAAGTGACATACCGGATTCGAACTGCCACCTGCAGTGTTACTAAATTATGCTTAAATGTAAAGTCGTCGCTATCGTAGAAAATTTATGGAGAAAAAGTATTTTTTTAATTATTTAATTTTGTAGAGACTTTAAGATTAAAATATAGAAAAAATATTATAATAATCTTATTGGAGATTTTTAGGATTGAGACCGGTCGTAAGTTCGATTCCCATTGGTAGAAATTATTTATTTTTCACTGTCTCGCCTTAGTAATAAAACTTTGCCCTTATTTTGCGGGCAAGCGTGCTGTGTTTGCGTCTCTACACCACGACGGCCTCTATGTAGATAGGGTATATGAAAAATGTTAACTCTACTTAATGCCGTATGTTTTGTGTGAGAGTGACTGACAGACAAGGCACGACTTTAGGTACTGAATCTCAAGATCTGGAATTCGTCCTGTAGGTGGGGAGTATAGAAGAATAATATGAGAAATTATAAGGAAATAACTGAATTTTCTTTTCTTAGCACAGGCAAACGAAGCTATGTAGTACAACTTCTTACTCACAATATAAATATTTATTACTATTTTTTTTGAGTATTTGCCAAAAGCGCCCCGTTTAGGTTGGCGATCGCAGTAGGCCTAGGTTTTTAGGAGATGCTGCTGCCCATGCTCCTGCTGGCTGTATTCCATTAGTAATCTTTTACAATACCCACGAGACGAAATATGATGGTGTTATTTTAGCCCAGCATCCATATACCAAGGAAAAATCGTCGTATAAATTCATGGAAGCTGCAGCAGCTGGATGTACAGAAGGCAATAGAATGGAATAGTAAGATTTTTATTTGCTTGTTGAATTTGAATTAGCGAAATGATGAACAGATTTCAGATATTCCACTAGGCTCAAATGTTTTTTTTTTTAACGTCTGTATATAATCAAAAATCGTTAAAAATAGTATAAAACCATAGTCACGTCAATATATATAAATATACATGTTCATATTAGATGAGTTTGCTAATTTCCTCGTGTAATTTACATAAAAAAGTTAAAAGACGATCATTAAATTAGTTCTAAGGCCATTTAAATTACCATAATGTGTTCAAAAAAATCATAACTCGTAGTAGTCAATCGGTTTTTGGGTTAAATACAATAATTATTATGTGGTTCTAAATTTCATTTTGACTATATATATTTTTAGCTACACGCTGTATATCACGTATAGCAGGTTTTTTTAAATTCTTTCAACTATCTGTGGTTTGTGGGCATTTTTAGTTGGTGAATTTCGTGGCATTTGTCGTGCATGGTATACATCTAGTGGCGTCTCCATATAATGTGGAGGAGTATCCATATAATGGAAGGTCCTATATTATATTCATAGAATAGAAGATCCTAGGGAGATCTTCTCTTCATACGATTGAAACGCGAATGGGCTTCATTAAGTCGAAAGCAAGCTCGTTGGGGTGCCGTTTCAAGCGACGGGCATATTCTGGCATATTTCTTCTCTCACAGTAGGAACCATTAGGTCTCGGTGAAGTTCGTGACGAACCATGGAGAATTTACTATTGTCCGAAGCATTTTTGACTGGAAACATTGTCCATTTTCTCCAAAGTTCCACACCGTAAGACCAGATTGGTTCGATTGATTTGATTGTATTATACAAATGTAGTTTGCTGTGCAGTGAGAGGTTACACTTTCGCGTCAAGAGTCAGTAGAGTTTGCGAAATTCTACACTCGAAGCTTCCTTCTGCCATGGCGGCCACGGCTCATTGCACATACTGTACCTAGTAGTAATGATTAAACATTTACTGCATTTGTAAAATCTCGAACCCACAACCTACGCTCTAAAAAGATTTAACACTATTAATTTAACACTAATATTAAACACATAAACGTATAAAACTTGCATAAACAACCAAATTTTATGACAAAAATTTAAATAAACGATACAAAATTCCGTATTTAAATAGATTTATGGCTAAAATTCATCGTGGAAATTATTTGTTTTGTAATATTATATTTATTTTAATTTTTAAATATCTTAAGCTTTAATATTGTGAGAAAAGAGGTAAATCTCTCCGTTCCTCAATAACAACTTCTAAAAAGAACAGATTTTAAATAGTAAATGGGTAAATAAAAAGTAAATGTTTTTAGTTTCACGTTGTATTTCGCACAACGCATACGGCAAAATAAACGTAGTATTAAAACACTTTGGAAAGAAATGAAAATATTAAATATTTTATTCTCACGAGTGAGCATCAAACCCACAACCATCGCAATTACAGTCACACACCTGTATATTGATTTAAATACATCTATAATGTTATTCCAAGTTCTTTGAATTCACTCCCACCACGTTTGTTTACATAGCAACTGAGCTATACTGGTGTCATATATCGCGCATAAAGACACAATTTGCTGTTGATTCATAGGAATGAAGATTTTATGGTTGTAAAATGACATGGAAAAGATAATAAATAAACGCGCCTTATCAAATGACATCGGTAACTTGGATATAGTAATAGTGGATATGGCATACTTTAGTCTAATTTCTAAATACGCAATGCCGGCGGAAAGTGGGGCACGGAAGTGTCTTAATGGGAACGGAGTACCTGTACCTTAATATTAGGTTCCTAGGTTCAGTCAGCGTACAGTGTGATACAGCGTGAAACAAAACATAAATAAAATAAAGTCAGCTTCCACCAATGTAAGCCATTTTTTGTAATACATACGAGTACTTTTTACAGACATTCAGACGACACACAGTAGCTACTATTTAACGTAAAAAGATAAAATAAGTGAAATGTATAGTTTTAAATACTAAAATAAAACGAGTCCAGTCGTGGCGCAGCGGCACGAAGTGTAACTATAAAACTGACTGGTTGTGGGTTAGATCCCACTCGAGGAGATGAAATATTTATTTAAATTTATATTTCCATTTCTTCGCTCTGTTCTCGAGAACAAGCGCGGCGTGAGTTCTGCCACTCAACACGCAATGCCTCCAGAATTCGGCAGAAAGGGGGAAACAGGGTGTTTTCACACTAAGTTCCTTCTGCCTACCCTGCTGTGTGCGGGATATAGCGTGAAGCTGAAAAAAAAACGAATGTAATGAGTGCAAACTCGATATGCTTACTAAAAGGCAATCAAAAATTCCATCAGCCATCTTCCAGTTCCATCATCAGACCAGTTCGATAGAACCATAACATTGTATTGTCATCTAAACTATATAATTGCCAAGTTTCATGATGAAACAACAATTAGAAGGGCGTGTTGTTCATATACTTAAGGTTATAACATGTAGAGAGAGCCCTTGGAGAGTGATTTCTAGGGCAGCAATTAAATGGGATTTTTCGTTTTATTTCACCACCAGTCTATACCACCGGACTACGACGGCTTCCATTATACTTAATTCATCAAAATAATTAGATAGTAAATGGTAATTAAAACTTTTGCTAATTTATTGGTACTTAAAAAAAGCCAGCCGGCGGAAAGTGTATGCCGCACACAGCAGAGCAGGCAGAGAAAACATAGTGGTAAGACACTCCGTTCCTCACATTCCGCCGATTTTTGGAGGCATTGTGTGCTAGGTGACGGAACTCAACATCCCGTTTTACCTCGACACCAGAGCTAAGAAATCTATATATATAAAAGGACTTGTGCTGACTGACTGAGGTAAGACGCACGCAGAGCCGTAACCGCTGATGGTAGAAACGTGAAATTTGGGCAGATGTTTATATTCATATTCTGGACATCCACTAAG
>DWQW01012449.1:0-10821 GCA_018249695.1 Heliconius erato demophoon | reverse complement strand
GTTTGTTAAAAGGATAATTTCTATGTTCAATTACTAGTTTTTAGTCCTATAGGTATGCGTTTTAGATAGCAGAACTTAACGCCGAACTTTAAATGAATAAAATTGAAACGTAATAAAAATAATAAATTGATTTAATCCAAGTTTAAAAGAACCTGGCACCTTCACTTTTTCAGATGCTCTCTTTGTGTATAGCATTAATTTTATACATCGTTATTTAAAAAGTTGGGACCAGTTGTGGCGAAGTGGTACAAACTTGTGATTGTCAGGTTGTGTAGTCGATTACCACTGTGTCGACGGTGTCGAGACAAATCGCAGCGTTGAGTTCCGCCATTAAACAAACAATGCCTACAAAATTCCACGGAAAATGTGGAACGGAAGTGTCTTAATGGGAACGGAGAGTCGTCACAACACAAGGTTCACAAGTTTCTTCTGCTTACCCTCCTATGTGCGGGATACAGCGTGAAGTTTAAAAATTAATCAAAAATACAATGCTTTTTAGATAAAAAAAAAATAGCTTACTCATAGTTTTATCTATAGTATTTTCAATCTTTAATGTGTCGTTGGACGCAAATTGAGTTTCCGCATGTATAAGTAACTCGATGAGAACGTATGGCTTAGTTGGTCAGAGCGCTTGGAGGATTTCCTAGAGGCGCAGGTTAAAATCCCGCTACGTTTAAATTTTTATATGTTTTCTAAAAACATTTTTCTCTTTTAAGTGAAAATTTACACATAAATAAAATGTAAAGAATATCTACATACATAATAACTTAACTTTTTACATAATGTATGTTATTTATTATACATATATTTGAATATTTTTAAGTATAAACTATAGTTGCTAACTTCATACACTTCATGTAGAACATTTCTGCAATATAAATCTTATGAATATTACACCCTAGTGGGCTTTTCTCTTGCTAAAGCAGCAAGCAGTATACCTTACTTAAATGTATTAATTTTTTTATACATACGTATTTATCAAAAAATAAGCATATGATAATATGAATCTACGTGAGTTGTAGTCGTCGTCTAATTTGTATTTCGAATATTTTTTTTTAATATTTGACATTCTATTTAACATCCTACACAACGGATACAGGTTCAATTCAGTTCTTTCGGTGGCTTACTATTTCGATAAAACACTAAGTGAGACCGTCGTGGCGCAAGTATAGAAACGGTACAGGCGACTGTAAAGGCGACGGTTGCGGTTCCCACTTGGGGGAATGAAATATTTAATATTTTTGTTTCCTCGCTCTTGTAACGAGGCATAGCACGGTGTTAAGTTCTGCCACTCAACACACAATACTTCGATAATTCAGAGGAATGGAAATGTCTTAACACTAGGCTCACAGGTTCCCTCGGTCTACCTTATGTGCGGGATACAGCGTGAAGCTAAAAAGAAAACATAAATGACAACGATAGATCCGCACTCAACACTTCTCTTTGCATCCTTCCTACCGTGCTAGGAGCTTAAATACGTGAAGGTAATTTTTTATTAATAATTTGCAAAATTTATTTAAAAAAAATAAAAAGACACAATTTACTACGATATATTGAAAAACAAAAAAAAAATATATATAAAATAATATTTTCAATTCTCTTTAACAACAATATTAATTAATTTAAGAATTATTCTAGTATAAAAACAATAGTGTATAAATAACTATAAAAAACGCTATAAGAACGTGTAATAATTGTATGATTGTACGCTCGAAAAAAAACTCAAATCATCCAAAATTATAATACTTAACTTACTATAATTTTAATATCAATATCTATAATCAAAGTTTCTAGCTTCACGGTTTGTCTTGAATATAATAGGATAAGCAGAAATATTCTAATTCTGAGGCACTCCTGATATGATTGATACTGTTATCAGCGTAGGATTTTTTGTCACTTATATTTGATAGTGTGTCTTGGAATTACATTATCTAATTTCCCCTGCCCCATTTCACTATCGAACATTAAATTATATTAGGCCGTGGTTTTTTTTAATGGTACGTTTTGAGTCTATATTTTTTATTCGCTTATTAAAACAATGAAATAAATTATTACTAAGGTCAGTCTTGGCGCACGGGGACAAAGTGTAAAACTGACTGGTTGTGGGTCCCCACTCGAGGAGATCGAAATAAATTAAAATAATATTTCAATATTTATTTTAATTTAAATTTCCATTTATTTGCCAGTTCTCCCTCTCAACACGCAATGCCTCCAGAATTCGGCAGAAAGTGGGGAATGGAGTGTCTTAAGACTAGGTTTCCTTTGCCTACCCTGCTGTGTGCATGAAGCTGAAAAATGTATATATAATGGTTTGTTTTTCCTATGTCTCAATTTGTCTTCAAACCAAGATTTGAAATCGATACACCCAAAATTAAGATTTAGAAAATACAAGCGTTGATCCAGCCTAGAAGTTAGGCTTTCACGTAATCAAACGTAGCTGAAGTCATACAAAAAAAACCTTTAATTTTTATTTTATCAAGGAGTGGCTTTAGAAACGGTTCTGTAAAGAATAACCACTGAGAATGTCAACAGATTGTCTTTTACAATAAAATCTTTACACTATCTTTATGACAATAAATTTACTTTTTATTACACATTTATAACATTAAATCTACTCATTATATAGCAATTTAAAAATCTAAATTTCCATATAAGTTACATTAAGGTTCAAGGTTGTATCACGTGTCGACAATTATTTACTACAGAAAATAATGAAAACCGCATTTAAATTAGCTGTCATTTGCTGTTTGTATTATAAAATTAATGTAACATAAATAATTATCCTTATAACGTGAAATAATCTAACATCTGTGGAATTATAATAAAATATCTTTATTTCTATTCTCTGATGTTAAGTTTTGTCACTCAACATGTGATCAAGAATGTGCGTGTTTGTTTTTCAGCTTAGGGAACCTAATGTTAAGACACTCCTCTTTCATTACGACACTTCCGTTCCCCAATTTACGTCGAACTCCCGATGTATTGCTCTTGAGTGGCAGAAATCGGCCTCGCACTTTGCGTAGTTACCAGAGCTGGGAAACTATTAAATATTTCATTCCCCTGAGTGTGAATCAAACCCATACTCGTCACGTTTAATGAACAGAATATCTTGGTCCAGATTTTCTCTACTTATACTGCTATGCTGCTAATACTATATATACTATGCACTGTGAAATACTGCAGAAAGTTGGAATCACGAAAAGAAAACATCATTGATAGTACCTAACGTGGATGATCCATTTGTCACTGTGCGACATGTGAGCTATTTATTGGTTTTAATGTAACATCGAGCTTTCCACTACCCGGCATTTTACATTGCACTAGTTGCACAATAAAATGTATTTAACAATCAAATAAATCAAATTATAAAATTATGTGAGGCCGGTCGTGGCGCAGGGACACGAGGTGTGACTAAAACCCACTGGTTGTGGGTTCGATCCCCACTCGAGGAGATGAAATATTTACTTAAATTTATATTTCCATTTCTTCGCTCTGGTGTCGAGGTTAAGCGCGGCGTTGAGTTCTGCCACTCAACACGCACTGCCTCCAGAATTCGGCAGAAAGTGGGGAACGGAGTGTCATAACACTAGGTTCCCTCTGCCTACCCTGCTGTGTGCAGGATAAAGCGTGAACCTGATTTTTTATAAAATTATGTACTATGTAAATTATTATTTAGGAACTAACGCAAATATACTTTCGGTTTCCTAACGTTATTTAATATACAAGTGTGTAATTGTTATATTAGAAGTATTAGATTATATTGTGCTGATAGTGGGTTCGATGTTTGCTCACGAAAATGTGTTATGATGTTAAAGAATACATCAAATTACTTGGTTCACTCTATCTAGCATGCATAACACAAAAGATACAAGACTTTAAAAAGAATTAACTATTATAATTCCTATCCGAATTCTGTTTATATAATTCAGGTTATTCCTTATTATATTAAAGTGTTTATTTTATATCTATTTGAATAACCGTTTCTTTACCTAATATAAGCAGATCGATCAATTTCTTAGAAACCGAAGTTCAAACTTGATTAAATTATTTCCGTTCTACGCGTGATTTTTATCTGGTTTTATGTTAAAATTTATTTAAATTATCAATTGAATGATTTAATCTTGCCATCAAACTTAATTATTATCAACACGTTGCTAAGGTACCTCTAGTGAGTATTAAAATTAAGTGTTGGTGAAGATGGAACCGTCTGAGATGAAATATTTTTTTTTCTACCTAAACCTCGCATGTACCGCTTTTAATACACGTTTTACAGTGCGCTATAGCACTTGTTAGATGTGAACTTTGCACAAAGAAAAAATTGCTGGTTATTCAGGGTCGTCTTCATTACTCGTCGAATACTCAGGTCACATATACGTCAAGTAAATAAAGTAACGCAGCACTTACGATCTAGTTAAATTTGCTCAAAATTCAAAGTGAGGAGTCGATTACAAAGCTAGGCTGTTTGCCACAGCAAAGAGAGTGGAAGCCTACGTGAAATTACTAGACTCGTCTCCTTTATGGTAGATAGTAGACATTAGACAGTAGGTACCTGAAATATGATTTTCATGAATTAATAATATTTGTTTGTATTTTGAAAATACAATTATCGATTTTTAATAATTTAATGGTAAGTGATTGACAATTTATGTTGTGTAAGGCCATCAGACTGTAAATGTGACTGTTGTGGGTTCGATCGCTCTCGTTCTGGTAACAAGACAAAACGCGACGTGGACTCCCGATATCAACACGCAATGTCTCAAAAAGTGGGCGAAATTTGGAGTGATTTAACAATACGTTTTTTCTGTTCTGCTTTGTATGGAATACAGCGTGCAGCTAATACAATCAGTTAAATAGTGCGAGTAGGACTCGCCAACCGAGGCTTTGAACCTTCAGCTTGACACCTCCACGCGATCTTGAGACAAATCGTCTTGACAGACGGACCGATAGAACTCAAAGTGATCTTATAAGGGTTCCGTTTTTACATTTTGAGGTTGGCAACCCTAAAAAGCAGCTACATACAATTTCTCACATAGCAGCCTAGGCAGAGAGAACCTAATATTAAGACACTTATGTGTTAACTGGTGGAATCCAATCTCATAGATTTTATATCTATGGGGTTGAAATCCGTGTTATGTCTTGTACTCATAATATAGGGCATGGTGTGATGAGAAGGAAACCAAATAAGCCGAGTTGATTTTTGATGTTGTATCAATTTAGTACTTCAAAGCCATATCTATGTCTGTTGTATATAGTCTGTGGTGTCATCTAAATTCGTCAGCGGAATAAGGCCCCGAGAAACTCCAGTAAAGGGATCGTTGCCATAACAACGCTTAGACTCGGGTAGGTCTCAAATTAACAAGCCTTATTGATTATAGACATAATACTCAAAACTGCTATTATACTTGTATCGTTTGTTTACTCGCATTAATATTCCTCATCTTCATGAATATTGGACAAGAATTGAACTTGGAAATTTCCAAGAGCTTATTTTTGGTCTTATCATGAAAACAACAAATATATTATATTGCAATTTATATTAAATTTTATTATTAGATTATTGTTTAATTGTAGAAGTTAGGTTTCAAAAGGAATGAGGGTATAGTAAGTGCATTTATTTATGGTCAGACGAAGTTCAAGAAATACATTATTTTCTGAGGATTTGGACCATTGATAGAAAAATGATTTAAGTTATCTTATGAATTTTATTACTTAAGTACATACTTAAATTTATATACAATAGATTACAAAAAAAAGAACTACTTATAATACGCAAATATGACTTTTTGAGTCTACAAATTAAATTTCTTAAAATATGTATCAATACAGATGTATATCTTTAGAGATAATCAAAGAATTAAAATAAGTAAAAAAAAACTACTAATCACATTTTCTCGTTTGTATACATAAAAATGTAGGCTAGAAATTATTTATAATATAAATATTATGTATTACCTAGATAGATTAGAAAGATAAACAAATATTTTAATATATCAATTTGGTGTAACAAGAAAAAAGAAAATCAGGGCATCAACAAGAATGAATGAGACTAAAATAAAGGTATTTGAAAGAAATTAAAAAAGACCACAATGCAAGATCAGTATAAAAGGTACGATATAAGAATAAGTGAATGAAGTGTGTAATTCCTGGGAAGTATACTTAGTAGAGACAAGATACAAAATGAAGTTATACGGCAGCGAAAGAGATTGATGACAGTGGACGAGGCGAAAAGGGTTCGCAGAGACCGAAGCGTTTGGCGCTCCGTTCTGTCTAGCTACCCTGTTATGGATACAGTATGGAGCTAAGAAAAAGAAAACCAACAAGCTCATTGGTTAATACTTGTAACGTAACTTTTATTTCCTAGCTTATAATGATATGGGGTTTAGAGCAAGATAAGTATCGATAGAGTTGACCTTTAAATATGGCCTTCATCGTATCAAGTTTTTTTATGTAACATACTCATCTCTCTTATGGCATTGGTGACTAAGGCTTGTAACATATTATTTTTTGTATATCCTTTCAAAATTTAACAATTTTAAGTGTAAATCATTGGAAATATTTCATTTTTTGCTTCACGCTGTATATCGCACAGAGCAGAGTAGCAGCAGTTTGAATCTGGGAAATAAGTGTTAAGACACTTCGTTCTCCATTAAGATACCTCCGATCCCCACAATAGTAGGAAAATTTCATAATTTTATTAATAGTTTTTTACCTATAGGTTTCAGATATTTATATTCTATAAAAAGATTTCATATTATTACGATATTATTCGTTATTTAAATGCTCTTCAATTAATTTAATATTTTATGTGAAATGCGTATCTAATGAGCCATGTCAAATTAAGTATGTAGAGATTTTATAATATGGCAAGTCTATTTATTTATTTATTTATTTATATACCAGCTACATAGCGAGTTATACTGGTTTTAAAAAAAATCATTGCCAGCCATTTTAAAATTCTTAGATTTCTTTGCAGTTAAATTTATAAGTTACTTGAATGTAATTCTAAGATTTTCCAAAATATTTCAGTTGTTACATATGTCGGGATCAAATCGTAGTATTAGCCATTTCTTGAAATGATCTAAAATTGGGCACATTGAAAAAGCCAACTTACTTATGGCATGTCATTGAATTATTACGTTGAACGTATAAATTTTTAAACCTCATATTTTTTTACTATTTACATTACATTAAAAGTTCCATTCTAAAAGATTTTGTTCTGAATATTAAATTTCAATTATATTTTACTCTATTCCACAAAAATTATAATGAAAAGTTACTAAATAATTTATTATATTTAACGTATACTCCTTTTAATTACCTTTAAGGTGCATTCAGCGATGTCTATTACGGGTTAACTAATATTCGAGTAAATTTTCTGCTTAAATTATTATTATACATAATTACTTTAATTATAAATTTAACAACTACACATACATGCATTTGTAATAATTAATATATATTTATTAAAATGATGAGTGAAAATGAACATAAAATATAACAATATTCAATGAATAAAACAACAATTTGACGTTGCTCATACTAAATGAGCTTTTTCTGCTAGTCTGAGTATAGCCTTAAAGCACTGACGAGTAATGCCTCCCACATACATAATACTTTTTTGACAATATAAACATGATCTTATTAATTTTCCTTTAGCGACATACGCGTAATAAATAATTTGGTGCTTTAGTAAAAATAGAGCATTTAATGATATTTTCATAACAATTGTAATAGGGACAATCTATCCCCAGTTTAATATTACTTAGTTGTGTTTTTCTTTTTTCGGAGTATTACGGGAAATCTCTCAATGTTTCCGCGTATTTAGCAAGGGAATCTACCTTATATATAGAAAACGACTAAAATATACACTCATTATACATATATGTTAACTTACTTCATAAAAATAAAAAAGCCAAGGTTCTGCAAACTAAATTTAATACTTCTTGTACCAATCTTGAAACCTACTATGGACATTTGACTCATCCTAGAACAATGTTATGCGTTAATCATTAAAATTATCGGCATTTGTCAGTGCCTAGTAATGAACGCATGAGGAAGTGTTCATATACGACGTGTGCATACAAATTTAGTTTAAAAATGCTTTATTTGGTGGAGGTGTCGTTTGTATATGCCTAGACATAGCCGTTGCTACACCTTTGCAGGAAATTGAATTAATCTTAAAGTTTTATTTTTTATAGTTAAGATTATAAAAATTGAGATTTATATTAGTCAATTTTTCATTGATATATTGTTTAGTACCCAAGTAACAAATTAATTATAACTTATTTAGAAAACGTATAAAAATTTAAACGTAGCCAGACTCGAACCCGCGCCTCCTGGAAACCGACTAAGCGCTCTGACCACTAAGCCATACGTTCTCATTAAGCTATGTCGATTTTTTTATACGCGTGTTACAACTTTATTTATGTTGTTAGCATCTCTGTAGGGAAATTAATTATTTTTATTTTCTCGTTCTGGTTCTTAACTCTAAATGTTTCGGAAAATGTGGAACAAAGTGTATCAACACTAGGGTCCCCTATCATATTCGGGAGACAGTGGAAGTTAAAAAAAATGAATACCAGAACAACTTGATTTGTTGCGTACTTAAAAACTACATGTATCGCACATTAAATGCAATTTAAATTACATTTTTGGTAAAAACAATGCCTGTATGTTAAGTGCATAGTAGTGTCACTTTTGTTTCGGTCTGGTTAAAATAAAAAAAATATTCTGCTATATGATATTAACAACACAGTTCTGTATGAATCATGACAGTGATCTTTTATATTATTCTATTATCTTACGAGAAATCTTCTTGATAAAAGATTTTATTTTGAATCTGAAATATTTTAAGATAGATATGTACTTGTTTATTTTCCTTATGAACGAATTCGTTATTAATATGCTTAAGAATCTTAAGAATATTTTTTCCATAATGATCACTTATGTCTATAAGATGTTTGTTGATTTATTTTCTTTAATTAGGCAAACATTAATATGTGCACAGTAAATATTAAAAAAATATAGATTTTACTCAAATAAATGGTTTTACTCTCCTACCTCAGTTGACGCTACGCTGCCGTGAAAGTAATGTACTAAAATATAAATGTTATTTAATAAATTAAACTGGGTGGGATATTTCAAGCAACTAAACTGATTTTGATGACATTTTATCTGTCCTAAATTGGAATATACCACATTTCAATAAATAAGATCGCCTCTACATTACTTTTATTTTCAGAGAAATTTGTGTATAAACATAGGAATCATAAGCAAAAATGAGCAAGCAGAAAATATCCACGTTGACGAAGTTGCCACAAACTCAGGTTTATTAACTTTTTTAGATTGTACTTCCCGTTGACTTACAATCCTAAAATTTATACGGAATCCTCCTAACTCATATTTCATTGGTTTTAAGGGTATCCTATCTCAAAAGGTAAAAACAGAACCGATCACCATTCTTCATCTTAGTAAAAAATCAAGCTTCTAAGTCAACGCAATCAAAAGATACGAGTATTAATTATACATTGATTTGATCATGCAATTTGTATGAAATTCGATTCGTAATCACAACCTTTTTCGTGGACCTACAGTTAGGAAATTTGGTACGAAGTTAGTACTTATAATAAAAACAAAAGAAAAAATCCGAAAAATACAACCTGACATTGGCGAAAAGATTTGTGCTTAAGTGGCACGTTCGGAACGCCATAAATAATTTAAAAAAGCTGACTGCATAGAAACAAAAGAAAAAATCCCTATGATTTATTAGGATTAACGGTCGGCAGTGGGAACAGATTTATATACATACAGACATATATGTGGCTATTTTGACACACAGCATCATAGTGAATCAGCAGTGACAGCCGACTGTAAACTCGACGGTTGTCGGTTTGATTTCTCTCGAGGAAATAATCTCAGTCTCTAATATTGAATGAAAAGTGGAGAACTAAGTGTCTTAATATTAGTTTTCGTCTGCCTACCTTGCTAAATGTGATTCAGCGTTAAGCTATAAAAAAGCAACCATAGAATGATAAACACAATACTCATTTGCGAGCCGCAGTCGGGTAAAAAATACAACTTTTATACTAAAATAAAATTTCTATTCGTTACAAAACTATACACACCATGGTACGGTAACATGGTACAAAAACGCCCAAGCATTATGCAATTGGTCGGTTTTGGGAGGTGACGTCAACCTACGGAGGCAGGTTCAGGGTCGAGAACGAGTTCACGCGATCATAGATTGCTTCGATCGTATGCGGTGGGTTTCCAACTAAACGCATTTGCGTGATTATTCTATGCATTAATTATAATTGTTAAGTAGCTGCTATTTTAGTTTTTTTTTTCGTGTTAGTGATTGTAAAAATGTATTTTGTGGGTCTACCATTGTGTACCTAAATATATTTATTTGGTATTTAAAATACAATAATCAGTTTTTTTTTAAAGAAATACTTTTTTTTTATAAACATACCTATTCTTTTTTTTCAAACAATCCGAGATCCTTTGTATTGAATGGCGGAACTTAACACCGCATGATCAGACCAATCGAACTGTACAATTACTTTACTGAGTGAAATTCTAAGCTAAGACTATGCTAAGTACGCAGTTATTCACTTCAATCAATTATAATTTTATAAAATAGACAAATTATGACTGATGTATCTATGTGTTTCTTTGCCATACATAACATACATGATTTGATCAATCATGATACTGTGGGACAACATCTAACTAAAATCTAAATTCTAATCTAGAACAGAATTAGTTATTATTTTTTTCCCCGCACTGGTGTGGCGTTGAATTCTGCCAATTTATGAATTG
>DWQW01012448.1:0-10822 GCA_018249695.1 Heliconius erato demophoon | reverse complement strand
ATTATTTGTCATTCCATCAATTGCTAAAAACCTCTCAATTCCGTCACTTCGGTTCGTATTGCTTTAGTTTACAAACTTCGGTCCTTGATGTCGCCTCGCCAAGTCTGCTATGGCCTTTGAAATTGTACTAAGTTTTTTTCTTGAGTATTTTTTCTATGAGTTAATTTCGCTCTAGTTCTTTTGAACTTGCTTAAATTGAAAGATATATAAAATTTACTAGCAGTGCCTACGACTTTGTTCGCGCAATCAGCTTCACGCTGTATTCCGCACTCAGCAGGGTAGGCAGAGGGAACCTAATGTTAAGACACTCCGTTCCTCACTTTCTGCCGAATTCTGGAGGCATTGTTTGTTGAGAACTCAATGCCGCGCTTAGCCTTGACACCAGATCGAAGAAATAAAAATATAAATTTAAGTAAAAATTTCATCTCCTCGAGTGGGGATAGAACCCACAATCAGTCGCTTTTACAGTCCTACTTTGTGCCGCTGCGTCACGATTGGCCTCAATTGTTTTTTTTAATAGGAACTGAACTGTAAATTTGTTACCAAATTTCATAATTTTAGATTAACATGGAAATAAATATTTTACATCATGTACTTTTACTTAAAACTTTTGAAGGAGAAGAATTTTATCACATGTAATTTTTGCGTAGCTTTACGTTTTACATATTCCATTTCCCATTTTCCGCTGAATTCTGGAGGCATTGCGTGTGAGTGGCGGAACTCAACGCCACGCTATGCACAACACCAGAGTGAAGAAATGAAATATTAAATATTTTATTTACTCGAGTAGGAATCGAATCCAGAACCTGTCACGTTTGTAGTCGCATGCTTGTGCTACTGCGCCACAACGGGCATCAAAAATATAAGTTTGTAAAGTTTTTTTTCTGTGATACATATAAATATTACCAATTTATGGAAAATATTTTTTATTTTTCTTATAGGGATTGTCAGTTCTAACTTGTTATCAAATTTCATAATTTTAGGTCAAAGAAAAATATCCTATAGGATTGATTGCGGTGCGAATTTCATTCAAAATAACAAAACAAAGTATGAACGCTCGTATCTTCTGATTGCGTTTACTTAGAAGTTTATTTTTTCTGCGCTTCAAGGGACTTCAATATTTGACTTCAATATTTGATATTAATTTCAGCTTGATACATCCACATAAGCTTAACATCTTGATGATTATAAACGGTCTTGACGGTTATACAGGCGGACGGCAAAATTATACTAAAATGGTTACTAAAAACAGTAATGATTTATTTGACAGCAATAGAAGAACACCTGCTAAAATTACATTCTTTAAAATTAAGTTTTTTTTAGTTTTCTTGATTCAGTGATCCATTACAGTTTTATTATATATATAGATATAGATTACGAAAGTCATCATTTGTCATAATAAATTTTGTATTAATTGCGGATTCGGTCTAATCTAGGAATATCATTTCATATATCAAGAAGAAATATTTTAAATTCCGTTAAATTCCAAAACCCAACATACACTATTTTAATAGCTATAATATTTTAACCTCTAAAACGTGCGAGTTCCCAAAAAATTGTTTTTCAGTAAAAAATTATGTAAAGTTTACGTAAATTTTTTAGATGCCTTTTCAAAATTGCCAAGGTCACAACCATCTTTACAAAGATTAGTCCCCGAAAGTAAGTCGACGGGGTAAATTTCAAAAGAATCGTTTAACGCTGACAATGTTACTATAGAAATATTGGATGAGGGTTGGTAAAAGTATAAGAGCTATACTGCTCTACACCACAGTTTCTGGTTCAAATCTATATATAGTATAAATAAATAAAATCAAATCAGCTTCACGGTGTATCCCGCGCACTGCAGGGTAGGCAGAGCGAACCTAGTGTTAAGACACTCCGTTCCCCACTTTCTGCCGAATTCTGGAGGCATTGCGTGTTGAGTGACAGAACTTAACGCCGCGCTTGTCCTCGACATCAGAGCGAAAAAATGGAAATATACATTTAAGTAAATATTCCATCTCCTCGAGTGGGGATCGAACCCACGACCAGTCGGTTTTACAGTCACACGCTATGCCTGCTCACGACATACACACTAACAACATAAGGATAAAATAGAGTTATAAAGGAGGGTTTCCTTTTGGACTTCACCAGAGTTAAAAAAAAAAAGCAAGTCACCCTTTTTCCCCAAGTAGGGTAGGCAGCCAGGTAGGGTAACCGAGCGTTACAACACAGTACAACACAGTTTCAATAGAATTATCGAGACATTGTGTATTAAATGACGAAACTCAACGCCGCATTTCATTTACAGACATTCCACTGTACCACGGTGTCCCCAAATGTTAAAACGACATTGTATTAATAATATTCGATCAAAAAAACTTAATTAAGAATCGATAACCACGATTTTGATTAAGCCATAATAGAGCGTAACAAGCTTAATTTAAATGAAAATATAGTTCAGCGAAAATAGCGAGAAATAAATAACGATGCAACAATTTTATTAGGTTTGCCTTTGTTTTGTAAAAAAAAGAGATTTAACAAAAATATATGAGTGTTTATTTAAAATTATAATCTGGGACAGATTTTATGTATGAAACATTTTAATTATTACGAAGTTTAGTCTTGTGTAATATATTTTTAAGCAAATATGAAAAACATTTATTTATGTAATAAAAATGCAGCTTGACGCTTTTTCTCGGAAAGCAGCTTAGGCAGAGGGTACCTAGTGCTAAGACACTCCTTTCCCCATGCTCCGCTCAATTTTCGAGACATTGCATATAAAGTGGCGGAACATAACACGTTTGTCTTTTATCAGAGTAAGGAAATAATAATTTATATCCCCGAATGGGAATCGAACCTACCACGAAATTATAATTTCAATAAATGAATACCACCTTGGCTTTAATTAATACCACGATGTATCCTGCACATATCTGAGTAGATTAGGAAACGATATATAAGACAATCCGTTCCTATTAAGACTGAATGAGTGAAGATTACTTTACGCTGAATTCTAGAAGAAATGCGCTTTGAGTTGTGAAACTCAACGCCACGATTGCTACTACAACGAGGAAATGAAAATATTAAATATTTAATTTCCTGGGAATTGGACCCGTAACCTTAAATACCGACTGGCCCTTAATTCACAATAAACAAACAGTTTATATTATGCTTATTTAGAAAACGTATAAAATTTTTTTGAACGTAATGGGACTCGAACTCGCGCCACCTGGAAACCGACTAGGCACTCTGACCACTAAGCCATACGTTCTCATCCAGCTACGTTCAAAATTTTTATACGTTTTCTAAATAAGTATTTTTCTTTCCTAAGTATGCAATAACACTTTAAAAATGTTTAAAAACAGTCTATGCTAGTTTTTACCTGCCTACTATACATAATGCAAGTTATACGAGAAGATGTAAGTGAACATTTTGCTTCTGAACTGTACAAATTCAGAACCAATAATATGCTTTAACCAAACGTTTATCTTCCCTTGTGTGTAAGACTAGAACTTAGACTTCTACTAAACTACAACAAACATTAGTTATTCTCGAGAGAAGCCCGCTGAGATAACTCAATTGAAGTATTTGGGAAGTGGTAGGAAGTTATTATGGAGTCAAGTTCCCCGTTGTGATATTTCTTTTCATTTTTAAACTTTACGCTATATCCGGCATGTAGCAGGGTAGGCAGGGGAACCTGGGAGTCTAGTGTTTCCGACTTTCTGCAGCACGATAGCTGGAAGGAACCTGGGAGCCTAGTGTCAATACACTTCTGTTCCAGATTTTCAGCTTACTGCTGAACGTACTGCGTGTTGAGTGGCAGAACCTTTGCCTGTTTACCAGAGTAAGGAAAATGAAAATATTAAATATTTAATGGAATCAAACCCATAAATATCGCTTTTACATTCGTAAACTTATGTAAACTTATGTCTCTGCGCCACGACAGCCTCAGATATTTTGATATATTTCTTTATCTAAAATGTCTATTCTAATTAATCAAGTCTACACGCGATTTTGTGATCGATCTTCAATATTTGACATTAGGTTATCTTTGCTTACCTTTGCAAAATCATCACTTGAACCACGAATATAAAAAAAACATATAATCATTATTGAGAAATGACATGAGCGATGTATTTTATATATAGAAATTAATGAGATTTCCAAACAATCCGTCCTACAAATTTTGCCCGACACCAAGAGATAACGCGTTGTAACTCAACGCCGCACTTTGACCGACTAGAACACAAGTGAGTATTGAACGAACTCACAGTCATCCGTTTTCTATACTCCACGCTGTTTTACATATAGTAGGGTAACCTCAAATGATCTAGTACCAAAACATTTCATTCCCAACTTGCCGCCCAATCTTTGAAACATAATTTAGTGTCGAAACTCAACGCCGCTCTTTATCTCCTTACTAGAACGAAAAAATAAAAATAACTCATTCCCCTCGTTAGAATCGAACTCAAAACCATCACATTCACAGCCAAACGCTGCAAATTCAAATGTAAATTCATTGTGTCAAAACTCTCTTTCGTATTACTTGTTCTTTGAAAGCCGCAAATCATTAACTGGGGCGCATCAGAAGCGCAGTGGAAGCATCAAAAGGCAGCGCGACCTATTTTTTAATTTGAACCCGCTATGAAGGTCGTGCGCTATCTACTTTACCTTGGTGGTTACACGTGAATTAACTAGACTATTGTTTTTATGGAGCTCGTGACATGAGGAAAGGAGGCAAAATAAAAGAAAATCTTTGAAATGTAATGTGAGTTTGTAGTGGTATTTTTTTTATTGCAAATTTACCGCATTCGGTCTTTACTAGTGAAATGACATCATAACAATGCAAAAAATTAGCGCGGGGTTGAGTTCCGCCACTCAACACGCAATGCTTCCAGAACTCGGCGGAAAGTGGGAACAGAGTGTCTTAACACTAAGTTCCCTCTGCCTACCCCGTTATATGCGGAATATAGCGTGAAGCTGAAAAAAAATCTAGCTTTTAGGAATATGACTATAAAAATGTCGCAAATTCTAAAATATTTGAACACTTAATCTATACATATCTACACATAATGTGCGAATATGGATAGGTATTGTCTCCTTCTCTCTCCTGTATGTCCCAAGCAAAAAAAGGTGTTATACTAACAGCTAAACTCTGTAAATTTTGTAGTCTGTATCTTGTAGCCATATTCATAAAAAATATTTATATAACATTAATATTTTTAAAACTGAGGCCAGTCGAGGCGCACAGAATGTGACTGTAAAACCGACTGGTTGTGGGTTCGATCCCCACTCGAGGAGATGAAATAATAACTTTAATTTCATATTTCCATTTCTTCGCTCTAGTGTCGAGGTTAAGCGCGGCGTTGAGTTCTGCCACTCAACATGAGAACGGAGTGTCTTAACACTTAGTTCCCTCTGCCTACTCTGCTGTCTGCGAGATTTAATTCGATTTGATTTAATTTAACTTTTAAGACTAGTAAGCTTTTTCAAAACGTGGGGCATCTATACCAATTTTACGCTACATTATATTACTTTTGCAGAATTTTAAGTTAATTCAACAACTAATATACGATTTTGATAAAGTAATCTCATTTGATTTAGAAAGCGACGCACAACAAGTTGTAGTTGTAAACTCAATTACCAACTTGTTCTTGCTGTACTGACTGAGAGGATCTATATTAGAAATGACATAGTAAGTAAAATTATTTCGCTTTGGAATCGCCTTTAAAAGGAAATGCTATACACTTTAGTAGTGTGTCAACATGGGTTTTGATATGTTGTGTGATTTTTGTTTAGATTAAATTAAGATAGTTTTGGGAAAAATGAGATTTATAAAATATTTGGCCAGTCATGGCGCAGTGGCACAAGGTGTGACTGTAACCGACTGGTTGTGGGTTCGATCCCCACTCGAGGAGATGAAATATTTACTTAAATTTATATTCCCATTTCTTCGCTCTGGTGTCGAGGTTAAGCGCGGCGTTGAGTTCTGCCACTCAACACGTAATGCCTCCAGAATTCTGCAGAAAATGGGGAACGGAGTGTCTTAACACTAGCTTCCCTCTGCTTACTCTGCTCTGTATCCCGTATACAGCGTGAAGCTGATATAAAATATTTGTGGAGGGCACCATCGTAGAAAAGTAGAACTAATGGATTATCAGCACGTGTTGATGATATTGATCATTTGATTAAGTATAACCACTGGTCATATAGAAAATTTAAAAAAAAATGGAATGTATTATTCATTCATTGTATTTCCCTCTTTATCCTTGCTTTCCCTATTAGTATGATTTAAATATTTTTAAAATCAGGTCAAGTGCGAGTCGACAACCCCGAACACTTATTGCCAAATTCCGTAAACTGACTGGAAGTACCATATAGGTTTTGATTATGCAGCTAATTTAGTACAAAAAGCAAAAAATACATATGAACACTAATATTCTTTGTATTTTGCTCTAGAACCGTAAACCTGGATATTTGATTTCAATTTTAACTTGATATTTCTAGTCCTTCACACTCTTACTCTCTTCACGATCTTAAGATAAACGATTTTAACGAACAGACAGAAGTGATCTAGTGAGGATTTCTATTTTTTCTTAAGATACGAAGCTCTTAAAATTATTAAATAACGAAATCCATATAACTCATGTTATTAAAAAAAAACATGCAAATAATTTCATAAAAAAAAAAATCAGTCACGAAACCTAATTTCAGCTTTGCTTATTAGCTTAAGATTTATATTCAACATCAGTCTCACAAAACAAATCGAAGAACGTGACATCTTGAAGTGAATGAAAATATGTAGAATAGAATAGAAAAGAATAGAATAGAATAGAACACATGAAGAGTAAATATCAAATGAAACAGTGACCTAGTTGGATATAAATCTATAATAGACATGACTGGTTCGATAGTCAACAGGCTCAATGGTATAAATTTTTAATAGCTGAAAATACAGTGTAGGGCTATTCATGATAGAATGTAAAATATACATTCATTTATTTTGACCTATACGTTTTTTTCTTTAATACTATTAATATATTGAAGGTTAGGTTTTATATGAGTATTGTAGGTTAATTTTATGGTGAAAGTCTATAAAGTAATCTGCAGGGTGTTATAAACGCGATGGTTGCGAGTTCGATTACGAATCGAAAAGGAAAGAACTAATTAATTATTATTTTTTTTAAGAAAAAATAGGGCATAAAAATAAATAACTACAAGCGCGATGAGCGCGATGAGCGCGATGAGCGCGACGGAAAGGAAAAAATGATTTTTTTTTTATTTTTTGAGAAAAAGATACGGCATCAAATAAATAAATTAGCTTCACGCTGTATCCCATACACAGCAGGGTAGGCAGAGGGAACTTTTTGTAAAAACACTCCGTTCCCCACTTTCAGCCGAATTTTAGATACATTGTCGTGGCGGCGGCGTCAACGCCGCGCTTTGTCTGGAGACCAGAGTGAAGAAATGGAAATATAAATTTAAATAAATATTTCATTTCCTCGAATAAGGATCGAACTCACAATTAATTGCGTCTTACTTTGTACCCCTGCGCCACGACTGGCCTCATCTGCACGGCAATATCAGCAAGAAGCTTCTAACATGCCATTTTTATGCAAAAAAACAGCGTAGGAGACAGCGCGTAAACTTGGGAGACGCTAGCTTTCAAGGGCATGTTTTTAAATCATCGAAAGCGTCTTGATTCTGCGTCCAGTGTTAGTTTATAAATTCCCGGTAAGTCTGGAACTTCCCGGGAATTTATACATGTCGATTTTATTGATCATTATTCCACTTGCCACATTCGACGAAAACCTTCACCATGTTCAGACTAAATTATTTTCAGATCTTCGTATCGACCACTATGTACAACTGCAACCAATCGAAAAGTTAATTGAATTTAGCTTATTGGGATAATCGGTCTTTGTGTTAGCAAATTGAGTTAAAAGTTAAAACATTCAAGTGCCAAATACAGAAAGTACGAAATATACGGTTAATTTTAACATATCAAAATAAGTTTAAGGACATTACAACTTATTTTTTAACATTTTTAAAGTGTTATTCCACTCTTAGGAAAGAAAACTACTTATAGAGATATAAGCAAACATATGAAAATTTAAACATATACAAAATTTTATACGTTTTCTTTAATAAGCATAAATACAACTTTCCATACCAAACTAAATGTGATCATAACACCATCGTGTAGTAACGTGTTGATTCTGGATTCAATTTTTATTTGCTCACTCTTGTAGACCAACTGCGGCGTTGAGCGAATACCGAAATCTTCATACTTATGTTCTGAATACAAAATTGGATATATTTATTTTTTTATGGAAAAGGACAAGGCAAACGAGCGTTCGGATCACCTGATAGTAAGTGATTACCGCCGCCCACGGCCCCGTGCAACGCCAGAGGAGCTACAGGTGCGCTTCCTGCCTTTAAAGTGAGTTGGGCGCCGGAGCCCGGTATTCCCTGATGCGAAACGCAGTGGTATAAAGCCACTATTTTACGCCGGTTTTAAATGCCGGGGGTGGTAATGATCCGGTCGAGCCTGCCCATGCGTGTTGCCATTGCTGACGACGTGACTCTACCACACGTACTTTAGTCGCCTCTTACGACACCACCAGTACCAGGATGATCCTATTCTAGGCCGGGATCACACGGTAAAAAAATTTATACTTCCATCCTACTCTGCTTTACAAAAAAAAGTTGTGAAACTGTAAACAAAGAAAAAAAATTAATGAAATTTAGCGTGGAATTGTATAAATTATACAAATGTCAAATACACGAAATATAATAAAAGGTGATTTATTATGTGTCCATAATAAAATATTAACCTATATTGTTGTATAAAATGGAGGTATCTATTTGCTTAACTTTTGTAAATTACAAAACGAGAACTGAATAAATAAATGTTGACATTAATATATATATGTAAATAGATTTAGCTTGTAAATGTTTTATAACAATTATATGTAAATATGTTTACTGTGAAGCTTACTTTTATATTTTATATACTAGTAGTCGCCCGCAACGTTCGTTACGTTCATTTACGGGTACTTTTAATAATAAGTAAAGTAATCTATGCGAGATTTATGTGTCCGTAGGAATTTCAAAAAATCTTCTCTTAACGCTTCCATGCCAAATTATATGCAAAATGTATTTTTAGTAGTTAAAGGAATGGTTTTTCTATTAGTTAGTCAGTTAGTAGTGGAATTTTATCTTTATCTATCTATTTATAAGAGGAGAAGTTCTCACTGACTGAGGCATAGACGCACGCACAGCCGTAACCGCTGATGATAGAAACGTGAAATTTGGACAGATGTTTATTTTCATAATGTGAACACCCACTAAGAGATTTTGAAAAATTTTAACCTCGAAGGTGTGAAGTAGGGGTTGAAAGTTCGTATGGAAAAATCTTTAAATAGCCATCTATTTTTATAAAAAAATATATTTAGACTATTTAAAATACGTGTTTCATGGCTTATTAGAATTCATCCCTAAAGGTACAATTAAGCTGGCGAAGCCGTCCGCTAGTATCTCATATTTGATTATTTCCACATTTCACGTTTTGAGAAAAAATAGGAAAAATATAAAAGAAATAATATAAAAATATAAAACTCTATTCTAAATTTTCCGTCATATTAAAAATTTACACTTTGAGTCATGAAATTGAATATGACCAGAGTTTATCTAGTCTTACAAGGATTTTTTCGAATATTTTATACAACACCTAAGCAGCTTTACGTTTTATCCCGCAAATGACTTATTGTCTACCAGACCGGGAAAATAAAAATAATTTAAATATAATCGTTCCCCAAAGCTGAGATCGAACCCACAACCATTATGCTTACAGTCAGTCTTTGCCCCACAGTACCACAATATGTTTATTGTACATATCTATATTATTTATTATAAGTTGTTATGAATATTAACAACCTAGTGTTCAGCGGCACGCATATCAAGGAAACATTTGACAAACATTGGATTAAATAATGCAAGAACACGATTCAAGGGAATGCACGGTTGCATATTAGCGATAGTATTATAAAATTTATGTAAAAAAAATTAAAAATGCCTACTACTAACTTTGTATACGCGGATTTAAGGTGTAAAATCCGATTTTTTTCCTAATTCTTAATTTCGGGGATTCCCTTATTAGTGCTTCTCTACACACTGTGAGGAAATTTCTCCGCTCTAATAAGTTGGATCACTCAATCGAATTTCCGTTATTCAATGTCAAATGAAAAACAAAGTGTCTTAACACTGGCTCTTCTCTGGCGACCCTGTTATATTTGAAAGATAAGACAAAAAGAAATTAAGAATTCTATCCATTGAGGCCGTTGTGGCCCAGATGCACGAGGGTGTCAGTTGTGGGTTCGACCCTCACTCGGGATGAATTATTTTGTATTTAATGTTTATTTATTTAATTATTATTTTTTTAATATTTATTTATTTAATTATTATTTTTTTAATATTTATTTATTCAATTAATATTTTTTTAATATTTATTTATTTAATTATTATTTATTTAATATTTTCATCGTTCTGGCACCAAAGCAAAAGCCCGGCGTTGAGTTCCGCCACTCAACACGCAATGCCTCGAAAAATTCGGCGGAAAGTTGGCAACGGAGTGTCTTAACACTAGGTTCCCTCTGCCTACCCTGCTGTGTGCGGGATACAGCGTGAACCTAATTTTAAATCAATTTATGATAAATCCTAATGTGATACACAGTATACACTTAATTACACTAAGCCGGACGAATAATCGATCAGCTAACGTAGCGTTATTATTGCTTACTAAGCTTGAACACATTAAAGTGTTGGTCTTGCATTTAAA
>DWQW01012447.1:0-10822 GCA_018249695.1 Heliconius erato demophoon | reverse complement strand
GGTTCCCTCTGTCACTGGGTTCAACCCAGTGCTAAAAACTCCATTCCCCCCTTTGTCTTGTTATCAGGGCGATTAAATAAAAATAGTTTATTCTTTTGAATGAAAACCCGACGAAATCAAACTTTCAAACGTCGTTTAGGATCAGAAGTCGCGCCCCTGCGTCACGATGGCCTATATTATGTAAAATGTTTAATTGATTAGATATTGAAAAATTTCAACTAATTTTATTCTATTTCATACTCCTACTAATATCTTATAATTTTTACTGTATTTTTTTAAAGTGAACACAATCAACAATCTTAATACCCAATGAATTTGTTTAATAATCTACTATTTTATTCTTTTTTTATTTAAAGAATAAAATTATTATATGTAAATTGGAGTAACAACATTTTGAGGCCACGTTATATAGGTAGACGGTAAGTACGCGTCCATGGTAAGCGCAGTTTTTCCCGCGTAAACTCCGGTGCCGATCCTTAATCTTGAAATCTTTATCATCATACAATGTCTAGTTTTTCTGTAATCATAGAAATTGAAAGCTAAAGATTCAGTGAATTCAGTAAAACTGTTGTATAAAATAAATGTTATATGAAATTTGTCGAACTAAGTACTTTAAACTGATGTAACTATTTTAGTTATGAACCGATAGTAATAAAATAAACTCTTATATGTTAACGGAATTTTGCCAGAATCTAATAGTGAAAATTGCATTTAAACCTGTTAAGCTAATTCTGAGATTAGTGGTAAAACAAACGCACAAATAAACAGACGAAAATTTTAGAATCATTGTTTTGGATTCTACTACATAAATACCATACTTTATTATTAATACCCCTTGGGTATTAATAATAAAATATGTGTTCTGTGATTAATACACTTCCCTAACAACATTTTTTCTCAAATATCTTCCAAGTACAGACACCGATCCGTTATGATTTTATTATAAGTATAGATGAACGAAATTTTAAAACTTAAAAGCATAATAATTGATACATTTATATATAATATACATTTTTATTATGAACTTTGCTCGTTTAAAATATTCCACTTATTAATAAAATTATTCATAAATAAATACGGTAAAAAAATTTATAAATAATGTTTGACAACTCTGATAATATTGTATTGTGTATTATCATTATTATGTATAATCTACTATTGTATTATTATTATGTATTATCTATGCTTGTATTGTTGTATAATCTGTGGGTGAAGTCATGGTTGTGATTGTGATTTGTGAGAAAATAGAAAAAGAATTGGTTGGCTTCTAAGGAAACTTTAATGCTTATTTATTAGAAACAGTGAAACTCCTTTTAAAACAATATCTAAAGCAAAATAATATAAACTTATTTACTTGTGAATGTGATACAATAAAAATACGATTACAACATGGCTGATGATTTAAGAAACTACAAATTACAACTACAGCAGGTAAGCTAGCTTTGTTTATTATAACCCTCTTGAGTTAGAAGATGTAGTCATAACATTTTTAACTTAATTTCAATTAAAGGTTGAGGCGGCGCTGCTCACGGATCCTGAAAATGAGGAATTATTAAAACTAAAAGCTGATTTGGAAGAAGTAATAGAATTGACACGCGATCTTATAAAATCTCAAGAAGGTGATTCAAAAAGTAATATTCATAGTTCTAGTAATGATGATGATGTTACAGCTTCGCTGCTGGCTACCGACGTCGGAGGTGTTGCTGAGTCTGCTCCCAAGTGGCGGATAAGCGAAAAATGTTTGGCGAAATGGAAAGCGGATGGCATGTATGTCTGATCTATTCTTTTATTCTTATAATTAATTGATATGCTTAATATATTTAGGTCTCCCTATTTGATTAATCGATTTGTAATAATCACTTATTAACGAAATTCACATAAAGATAGATAAAATCAAATAACAAACTTAAAAAACAAAACTTGTATATTTTAAAGATTAAAATAAAAAGCAGAATCATAATAGCAAATAAAAAAAATTGCATCAAGGCAGGCAGAGGCAAGGGATTTTAGTGCCTTAGATGCCCTGTTCCCTACTACACAATTTATGAGGCATTTTATGTTGAATTTGATGCTGTACTATGTCTACTAGAGCAGGGAAAGGAAAATACTTTTGTAATATATATGTTATAGTTATTTCCATTTACTGAAAGGATTAAACATAACTGCTTCATTTAAAATCAGTAGATACATTGTTCTATTGTGCTACAATTATCATATATTAAATTTGTAACATGTATGTGTTTACTTATGTGTTCATTTATGTTTCTAGGTTTTATGAAGCAACTGTTGAAGAGGTGGCAGAACATAGTCTAAAAGTTAAATTTGATGGATATTCTTCATTAGAAACAGTTTCAATATTGGATGTGAAATCCTTGAATTCTGGGACAAAAAGGCCATTAAGTGGAGATGAAAGCAAGTAAGTATTACCTTCAAAAGCTCTATGTGATTATTTAGTTTATTATTTTGATGGAGAACCTTTTAAAACATTCCATTTAGGACATTCTGCCCACATTCTATTTATTAAATATAAAAGAATAAGTAAGTACTATGGAATACAGTCCTAAGTATCACAACAGAAAAAGTTATGCTACTTTAAAGTTGTGCTAATCGAAATCAATATGACTTGACATAGTTAGATTTGACATTGATTTGACCACAAAGACACAGCATAGTATAATTAAGCTTACTATAATCATGGCTTGCATTTTATAAACAATATTCAGCTTATTACAGAAAATATGATCCTATAAATGATAAGAAAATATCTCATCAAAATTGGGCTGAGCAGGAATAGATTTCTAATTTTACATTGTCAAGTCCACGCAACCAATGGGGCTTAAAGACCTAAAACTTTGTATTTGATATTTTGGTTATCTATGAATTATTAATTTTAAATGTCAAAATGCAATCCCCGCACGGAAGATTAATTTAAATCATTTTGATTTCTAGACTTGTATATTTGTGCTGTTGGTTTGGTTCTTGACAAACAAACTGCATAATAGAGTTGTTGACACTTGGTATCTCTGCCTACTGCTACCATATATGTGCAGTTAGGCAGTGTCTGACTGTCGAAAAACTGCTGTGGTTTTGATTCCCACTAAGGGGAATGATTTATTGAACATTATTGTCATTTCCCTGCTCTGGTCAAATCACAGGATTGAGTCTCGCCTCTCAACATGTAATCTCTCGAAAATTGGGCAGAATGTAGAGAATGGAGTGTCTTAACATTAAGTTCTCTAAGTTCAAAAACATCCTTGTTTTTTTTATAATGTAGCTTATTATGGCTTTTTATTATTATTGTAAACATCAATATCACTCAATTAGTTTTTTTTTATAATATTTATATTGATTTCCAGACATGGAAAAGGTTATAATAGGGAATATTTGAAGAAGAAAAAACAGAAAAAACAACAGCGGTTTAAACAGATTGAAGAAGAACGAGAATCAGAAAAAAATAAATGGCTTACATTTCATACTAAAGCTTCAAGGAAACCTGGTGTCAGGAATAAGAGTATATTTGCTTCTCCAGACAATTTGACTGGCAGAGTTGGTATAGGGACTTGTGGCATATCTGGCAAGCCTATGACGGAATACACACCTGGGGAAAAGTGGAAAAAAGGAGGATAATTTTAGATATTTACATGTGATAGCTTAATTTTAAATGTTAACTTAACTAAATATGTAATTAATAGGATTTTTAAAAAATAAAAACATACTATGGAGATTTTCGTTTTTTATTATCCTTTTAAATGTATTATGCAGAAAAAATAATTCAATATGTTAATATAAAAAATGTTGTTAGTATTTTTGAAACTGTTGTTAATTGAAGTGATATTTTAAAAGGTTATAATCTAATTCACATTTAAAATCATTCTTTTTTTGGATGAGGTCCTAATACTAAAATTAGAAAGAAATCCTCATAAATAGCAAGTATGTGTTTCACTTATTTTGAAAGTCTGCTTATTTTACGTACCTTTAAGTGAAAAACATCATTTTTATGGTTGCTTACCTTTAAACTTTAAAGGTATAAAGGAATTCTTATAAGATCACTTTGTTGTCCGTCTGTCTGTCGGACAACAAAGATGAAAAAAACGAAAAGATGTCGAGTTGAAATTTAAACCATATACTCAAATCTTTCAATTTCAACTAGTATCCCTTTAACTTGAATCCCTTGATTTCCTGAAAAAAAAAACGTATTTCTACGGTTACTTAAAAAAAGATGGCTGTTTATATCGCAAATAACTCATATTCCGACACTATAAAAATTATCACAATTAATAGGATACTTTCGGTAGACCTAGAATTATGAAATTTGGCAGCTAGCATCTACTGTAGCTAGCACTATTACTATTACTACCTCTAGGTAGTACTAATCCTATAAAAATAATAAGCCTTGAAAGGGGCAAAATTTGGTATTAAAGCCGCTAGTTTAAGTGAGATATCAGATGAAAAGGCTCTGGCTAAGGTAAGCTTGTATTTTAGAAAAAGCTCCAGACTTAAAATTCTTGTACGGATCCGTCGGTGGGAGTATATAATAAAAATAAATAAAATTAAAAAGATTGCACCGGCGTTGTCGGACGATTGTTAGCAGAGTCATTAATCGTCCGAGGTTTTTCTTTTTGGTATACTATGCAATATTTTCGTAATATTTAAAATTTAAGAGGAGAGGCCTTTTTACATCTTCAAACTCATGAAAGTAGAAAAATAAATAGTAAATTTTAGATTTATACACTTGTTTTCAAAAATAAAAAAAAATCCACTTAAATTTTGTGCGTAGCCTATATACTTATACAACTTAGGCAGAAAGTACCTTTTCTTTACAAAGAAAACCAACGCCGCGCGCAGCTATATGTACCTACCTTTTTATGAGTGCGGTCTGGCGTTTTCATGGTGGAATACTATGCCCTTGCTATTCACCAGCTCCAACCGGTTTTTCTCAATAGTTTTTTTTACCGGTGGCAAAAGCTAGTAGCATAGTGCAGCATATTGGACGATTCCTTTTCAATCCCACCATACGCATAGCATCATTTTGTTTCGAGTCAGGCCGGGCTTTGCCACGGTCTGTGGGGCTTGTTCATGCTCGACCATGATTTTTTTCGCACATTCTTATCATAAGTCACCCATTGTTCGTCACTCGTAATCAACTGTTTAAGAAATGGTTCGGGATTGCTACGTTTCAACAAAGAAACATGTTGTATTAGGTTTCTCTCAGTGAGATCATGTGGTACCCAAATGTCAAGTTTTTTCTTGTACCCAGACTTTCGTAAATGACGTAAAACTGTTTTATGATCAACATCCAGTTCTTCAGCAATGTCATAGCTACTAGTATGTCGACCTTGCTTCACTTTCTCAAAGATGGCACTGATTTTATCTGTGATAGTGCGTCCAGAGCGAACCTCATCTTTCACACTAAAATTTCCAGACTTGAAACGCTTGAACCACATCTGTAAACAGCACAAATTTTATTCGCGGCGTTCGTCGCATTTTTACTTTTTTGTGATAATTTCTTCGTCACATACCTACCTTAATTTTGTTTGCTTGAAAAACAATTTAAAAATGGCGGGAACTAGTTTTTATTTATTGCATTTTCAGACATTAGACTACTAATAATCCTTCAATACATTCAAAATACGAAAGTACTTTTACCCCGACCTATTATATCACGGACAAAATCCTTACAAATTATAATTTCCTTCTTCATACAAAATTAGTGCATTCGACCGCAAACCTAATTTTATCAAATTGTATAGTTTGTACTTCTCGTTGAAATCACTAAATTGGTATTGAACCTTCAGTGGGTTAAACTAATTCACATTTGACTAGTTTTTAATAAAAAAAAAAAACTTTGAAGGAAACAATTTTCAGTGTTCCATATCTGAAAATAAAAAAACAGAATCTTTATAAGATTACTTTGTTGCCCGTTTGTCCGTCCGGCAAGACCATTTATCTTAAGAGGGCGTGAAGGTATCAAGTTGAAATTTATATCAAATATTCAGACCAGAAAAAAAATCCACCTTAAGTCAACGCAATCAAAAGATACGAGCGGGTAATACACAGTTTTGTATATATTATTAGGTATATCTCGATTGCATTATATTAAATCTGCGATTTAAAAGAAATGTACAATGTACATATATACTCGTACATACATTTTATGCAATAATATGTATAGAAATTGAGCTTACCATAAGTTTTTTTCAGTTTTATTTTTGTTTCAGCTTCGCGCTTTATAGCAGAGTAGACAGAGAGAACTCTGTGATCCAACACTGTTTCCCCACGCACTATTCCATTTTTAGACATGGCGTATAGGTATCGGAATTTAATTCCGAGATTTATTTTGGTACCAGATCGAGGAAATGAAAATAATTCGTACCCCTGACTGGAAATCGAACCTACAAACATCGCATTTACATTCGTGTCGCCTTTAGTTTATAGGTGACACACACTGTAGGACTGTTATTTAGTATGAAGTGAGAACTTACAATACAAATAAAGAAAAAATCTAAAAGTGAAAATTTATTAAGCTTAGGTATTTCTTAATGACAAAACCTCAATATCTTTTTGGATTTTGTAGGGCACGTACTGTTATCTGATACCCATTAAACGTGAGAGCCCAATGAGAGGCTGATTCTAAAATCTTTATAAGGCTTTTGTACATCAAAGCGATATCTTGGACAAACTTCTTTTCACATGATCAACTTTATTGAGCGTTTATTTATTGATTTTTCAGCTTCACGTTATGTAGCAGGATAGCCAGAGACAGTCTAGTGTTAAAACACTTTGTTTCCCACTTCCCACCAAAGTCTGCAGACATTATATGTTGAGTGGCGAAACTCAACGTCATGCTTTGTCTTGACTTTACTTTGTTTTGCTTTTCATTTCCATGAGTGGAAATCGAACCCACCAACCAACCAGTCGTATTTACAGTCACACGCTTGTCTCCTGCGCCACAACTGGTCTCTATTTATTAGGTTTACTTTTCTCTTATTTTCTTTTAAAAGCCTAACTGGATTTGAATATATGGAACTTATTATTGGGTTACACATTTCATGTGAGCGTAGGTACCAGTACAGCCATAAAACAATACATAATTCCGCATTATCTACAGTTGTTCAGCGTGACAGGCATTTTCATTGACTAATAAGATTAAAGACATATTTTTATGACCCACCACTGAAAATAAGAAAATGATGTTTGACCATGGCGTAATAGTACCGCCACTGACTGTATTTACAGCGGTGGTTTAGCGTTCAGTCCATTTTGGGGAATGACTATATTTCAATTATTTTACTCCTTTCTCGGTAAGATATATCTTGTTTGCCATATCTTAAATTCAGGTGAACAACGGAGAACGAAGTGTTATGGCACTGAATATTCTTTACCTATCTGCTAAATAACCTAAATCTGTAAAAGTAATCTATAATTTTTTGCACCAGCCAATGAGGTCTAAGAGACCAGATAAGGTGATCAGACCAGATAAAAGAGTAAAGTTATTCAGCCTGACGAATACCTACTTATTAATGATACAAAAGATATAGACTTATAATATCATTAGATATTTTGTTCTATATTCATTGAAATAAATTATTTGTTGCTCTATACTATATTTGATAAAAGGTGGGCTAGGAGTTACGTTCAGCGTGACGGACATTTATCACATATACTTCTCAAGTCTATAATGATACTAGCGCCTCACTCGCGGCTTCGCCAGCATACCATCCATAATTCTTTTATCATGCTGCATTTGCCAACAGATTTATTATATAATTTATACATTAAAAAAAATCATAATTCTGAAAGTGCAACACAACGTACCAACGTTGCTGCTTGAGAGGATGTCATCAGCGGCAAGGGCGCCCCCTGCGGGATCCGAGCCTAAGCTTGCGTCCGTAAATAGAGCGTTGAATTATTTTGATTTTACATTTTTTCGAAAAGTATACGTCCAAATTACATGCTATAAAAGCCAAAGCTTATCTTAAATACATTTATTTGATAATGGAATAATTGTAGCTCGTAACTTCCAATATGAATGTTAAATAAAAAACGTCACCTAAGAGCCGATTGTAGCCAGACCTTCATTATTTTATAAAATCTGAAAGTTTCTGTGCGTATACACTCAATACTGGTAAGTACTATCAGGAATATGGAGTTTGGGTGGTGGGTACAAGGTGGTGGTTACTTTATTAGATAACTAAGATGCAAAAAATAATAGGTTTGAAACCTAACTTTCGTTAAATTATAAAGATATTTTTTTATATATTTTCTTGTGACTAAAATTAGAAAAGACGTTGTCCATTGCCAGACACTTATCATGGTTATGACTTCCAGCTAGACACTGCTAAATCGTATAAGTTATAAGCGCCTACGAACATATTAGGAGCAAATAATATTTTTTGCACTGTAGCTTATTACATCAGCTTCACGTTGTATCCCGCACACAGCAGGGTTGGCAAAGGGAACCTAGTGTTAATACATTCCGTTCCCCACTTTCTGCCGAATTCTGGAGGCATTGCGTGTTGAGTGGCAGAACTCAACGCCGCGCTTTGCAGACCAACTCTCAACTGACAGACTCAACACCAGAGCAAAGAAATGGAAATATAAATTTAAGTAAATATTTCATCTCCTCGAGTGGGGATCGAACCCACAACCAGTCGGTTTTACAGTCACACTTTGTGTCACCCCTGCGCCACGACCGGCCTTAATTATTACATCCGTAGGCGTAAATTTCGTATTACAAATAAAGATGACAAAAATACTGTTAAGGTTTTAAAGACCATAAATTATTTTTTCCCTCTAGAGCAGGGGTTCCCAATCTTTTCTTGATCAGGGTGGTCCCTTTTATAGAATTCTTGTTATCAGGGACCACTTTGTAGGTATAATAAAAATAAATTAATAATTAAACAAAAATTTTAATTTCAAAGTTAAGTAAAAAAAAATCTGATATTTTGTATGATGTGTGTTTTTTTTTTAAGTAGCCAGACATCTGTATATTTTTGTTTTTATCTTCACGTTGTATCTCACATAGCAAAGTAGACAGAACGTACTTGGAAACCTACTGTTAATGCACTTCGTTCCCATTAAGACACTTCCGTTCCCCACTTTCCCCCGAAATATAGCGTTGAGCAGCGGAACCCAACGCCTCGTTGCCAGACGAAAACGAAGAAATGAGAATATTAAAAATTCATTTCTTACGCACAAAATGTGTTTACAGTCTTACACTTACTCTTAGGTTTACAGTCAGTCGCCGCTTTTATAAAATTATTCACGGAATCATTAATATTAATAAAATGGAAAAAATAAACAAACAATTAAAACATTCTGTGGTATTTTTTTTATATCTAAATAATGTCAAGCAATAAATTATAGATTTTATTTTCTTCTAGTGGCCGCCTGCAACTTCATTTGCGTAGACTTCCTACCACTTCATTTTTTTTTCTTATTTCATTTATTTTTTGTTATCATTGAAATTAAGAGCCAAAACATTATGCTGGAAAACAACACTGTGCTTTTATTTGTTGAAAAAGTAAAATCAGTTCTCTTTTCTCATAACGACGACCATTCTGTATAGAGTCAAACACTGGCCCATTACGCTATGACGGCGTCAATTCAAAGGCATAATTTTTATTATCTGCGAAAATTTCCTACTACAATGAATCATTTTTAATAATATCCTCCATCTTGCTTTCTCAAACTATAGCTAATCTATTAGTGTCCTTTTTGAGATGTTCCAGATGTTTAATTTGGGTTCTGTTCTTACAGAAAAAGAAACTCTTATAAGATCACTTTGTTGTCCGTCTGTCTGTCATGAGCCTTTATCTCGGGAACGTTTAGTGATATCGAGTAGAAAGTTAAGCCATTTAGTCAGATTTACGGCCACATGATTTATTAAAAAAATCGTACCTATTTCTACAATCGAATTAAACAGAGTTTACTTTTCAATTTCAATAAAATTTGTTTCTTATAAGCATATAAATATTTGATGTTTTCCTAAGAGAGTGCTTTTATGAAAATATACGAATTTCATTAAGCTTTGATTTGATTTAATGTATTGTTTAATGTTTTTGTTATTTACTGTTTAAATTTAAGTTTATTTTATAAATTACTATATAAATTGTTTAACAAATTTTCATTAGGAAAGAATTAGAACATCCTTCTATATGTACTTTTTTGCTGATTAGGCCTACAGTTTCAAGGAAATAAAATCCTCTAGGACAAATGGCAAGGGCTAAGAAACTAAAGAAACCTTGCGAGAGAACCCAAAAAAAAATTAAATTCTACGATTAGCCTTAATGACAAAATCACAGCCTTATAGCAGTATGCTTCTAAATCCTATAGATATAATACCCCTTAAAAAGTCTATATTTTTTATTTTAAATTAGATAAGGAAGATATGTACTCAATGTCAATAAAGCTTATATAGTGTTATATTATAGTGTATCTATGCTTTATTGACATTGAGTATATATACTTTACACGCCTATAGACAACACCAACAACAAACAACGCGGTAAAAAAATCGCTCGCATTCGCAACGACTGTTAGAGCTAGTTTTTTAAGAAAGACTGAAACTTTCCGGACACGTTATAATATAAATCCTTATAATATATTTTCTTAGAGACGCACAGAGAAAACAAACGAATGATAAAGTTTAGAAAAGTTTACCAGAAATTTCAAGTGTTTTCTTAAACATTTAGCGATTACACCGTATTTATTTGGTTAGCAATAACTTATCAGATTCTTAATTACAGCCACGAAACCACCTGTCCGCTATCATCATTGTACATAGGCCTTCGCATATACTTCGTCGCGTCTTACGCGCGGT
>DWQW01012446.1:0-10823 GCA_018249695.1 Heliconius erato demophoon | reverse complement strand
GGCGTTGAGTTCTGCCACTCAACACGCAATGCCTCCAGAATTCGGCAGAAAGTGGGGAGCGGAGTGTCTTAACACTAGGTTCCCTCTGCCTACCCTGCTGTGTGCGGGATACAGCGTGAAGCTAATTAATAATTTTTAATAAAATAACATCAATAATCAACTAAAAATGAATATTTGATTTAAATTATAATTAAATTAGCTTCACGCTGTATCCCATACACAGCAGGGTAGGCAGGGGGAACCTAGTGTTAAGACACTCCGTTCCCCACTTTCTGCCGAATTCTGGAGGTATTGCGTGTTGAGTGGCAGAACTCAACGCCGCGCTTAACCTCGACACCAGAGAAAGAAAGAAATGGAAATATAAATTTAAGTAAATATTTCATCTCCTCGAGTGGGGATCGAACCCACAACCAGAACCACCGGTTTTGCAGTCACACCTCGTGCCGCTGCTCCACGACCGGCCTCTACTATTTGATTTACACATTAAATAATATATCAAAGGAATTATAATATATTGAGCGCAGTCGTGGCGCCGGGGCACCAACGTATCATTGTGAACGCTACAGGTTGTGGGGTCGATTACCACTTGAGGAAATGAATAATATTTTCATTTCTTCGCTCTGGTATAGAGGCAAAGCGCGGCATTCAGTTCCGCCACTCAACTAGCAATGCCACCAGAATTCAGCAAAAAATGGGAAACGGAGTGTCATTCCACTAAGTTCCCTCTGATATACAGCGTCAACCTAAAAAAATTAATAATAATATATAACAAATCATACCTAACTAGTTCCATTGCCGTCTGTCTCAGTAAATTATGCTGACACATTCTACGAAGCTATCTGAAAGAAATCGCTCTTTTGAGATAATATCTCCATTCTTTGTGTAATAAGGAGGATAACTTTTTATTGTTTTTGCCTGAAATCCAACATGAACTAGGGCATGAAATTTTCAGTCTTGCGTTTTATTAAAAATTGTTGATGCAGACATTTCACTTAAATATTATTATTACTGCGTCATTCATATATGGCCAGTCGTGGCGCAGCGAACGAAGTGTGGCTGTAAAATCGACTGATTGTGGGTTCGATCCCCACTCGAGGAGATGAAATATTTACTTAAATTTATATTTCCATTTCTTCGCTCTGGTGTCGAGGCTAAGCGTGGCGTTGAGTTCTGCCACTCAATACGCAATGCCTCCATAATTCGGCAGAAAGTGGGGAACGAAGAGTCTTAACACTAGGTTCCCTCTGCCTACCCTGCTGTATGCGGGATACAGCGTGAAGCTAATTCATATAAGTGGAACTTTAAAATCATCTGGTCTCATTAAAACGTCATCTTGTCAAATGACGTCACGTTGAAGTGGTTTTTTTTGCCACTCGGAAGTTCGACACTCGTCAAAGTTTGTATTAACAAAGATCAAGGCGCGCGGCGTTTCCGATAAAACTTCGCTGCCTCCGCAAAATCCACCCAGATATCTGGTAGCAAATGATAAATTAACAGAGTTGCAAGATTCAATAGACTTCATTATCTTTCGTCCTCATTATGTGTACTTTTGAACATTGTACGGCGTTAACTTTAAGACATTGTAAGCTTTTTCGTATAGATACTTGTTGTTGTTTGTCGACGGCATACATTTGTGTTGCTCGCTTTGATTAACTGATTGTTCACCGTTGTGGCACAGTAAGGATGTGTCACGTTGCATGTACGATGATCGAATCCAAATCAAAAGTAAGGTTGTTTTTATAATATTTTTCGTACGCTATCTATTTGGTTAACCAAACCAAATTGCAGCTTTTAAATTCTGTTTCTCTATTTCCTCTAGATTCTCTTGGCCTATCTGGCTTAGCAAGCAGGGTGGCCAGAGATAACTTAGTGTTAAGACACTCCGCTCCACATTTTCCAGCGAATTCTGAAGGCATTGCGCGTTGAGTGGCGGAACCCACAACCTGTCGGGGTTATAGTCATATGTTTGTGCTTCTGCGCCACGACTCGCCCCTAAAATGTACTAAGCTTTTTAAAAAACAGTAATTACAATAAACTTTGAAACCCATATAATTCACAATACAAAAACATATGTAGACGTACAAACGTACAATATATGTATGTATTAATATAGCAATAAAAGTTTGTACCAGTTTGGCATTTCACAAATAAACTTATTAAATAAAATGAAATACGCGACCGATAGCTCGGAGACGGCGAAGTTGGCAAACAATAACAACGCTCATACATTATACGCGATATCGAAGAGTACTGGTACCTACACGTCACGTTCGAAACGTATGCGTGTTTGGACATTTGGAAATGTTATATTTATTTGTTACAATTTGAAAATCTAGATAGAAAAAATCTAGATAATTTATAAACATAATAACGTGGACGAGGGTTAGAAAATATTTTTTGTACGTCTTTATAGTATTTACTAGAGGAGCCGCGCGGCTTCGCCCGCTTGAATTATACCAATATTTATAAAATTATTTTCAGTTTGCAATAGTATAAGTAAGAAAATTGAAAAAAAAAATACAATATGTAGACATAAGGGAAATAAAATTCTTAATATAAAAAATAGTAATAAAATATAAAATTTGTAATATTAAAAATAATTTAATATACTATTAAACTCAACCAAACCAAGAAATAGAAAAATATCTAGCTAGTCTACAACTCGAATAAGCGAAGAGAATCAAAGAAAAATATGAAATAGTACTAAACAGCACATAACTACATAAAATTTTCCTGTAGATCGAAAATATATGAGAATTTACAAAATTGTCAACGTCGTCTGTCCGTTCGGTCGGTCATTCCGTGACCAAGCCCGCGCACCATGCGGCTCGTAGGCTAGATCAATTTAAATCAGTAGTATCTCCATAATTATTTATTAGATTGATGTACAGTAAAGTATAATTTCAATCTAGATGAAATGCTAAAGGTAACTATTATATATATTAATATTTATTTTGATAAGAATGAATAGAAAATACATTAACAATAACCCGACAAATTCTAATTTAAATTAAAAACAGTAAAATGGTTACTGTGGCTCAACCTTTTGTGTTGATTTTTTAAAGGACAATATTTTCAAAGATTATATTTTTATGTGTCTCAGCGCATGCCATGTAAGCAAGCCTATTTTGTTGCTTAGCGACGGTTGTTATTATCATGTCAGAAAATAAATTGCATATCAAATAGAAAAGTATTTTAATCATATATCGTCGATAATATTACAAATATAGAGAAAAAAGGTAACCTATGTTCATCCTAAGACCTTCAAGTACCTCTATATTAATTTTTATCACAATCGAATCAGCGGTTTGGCCGTGATTGCGTCACAAACAGACAGACAGAGTGACTTTCAAATTTATAATTTAGTTTTAGTTGAGTTGGTTAAGATAGAAGAGATATATGGTTAATAAGACTACTACAGTTGGTTCCCGCAGCCTGCTCTGCTGTATGAGGGATACACCGTGAAGCTACAATAAAAAACCAAACCTTATTACAAAAAAATGTATTTGATTTAAAACACAACGAGTTACAAGAACACTTATTAAATAAAATGAAACACACGACCCATAGCTCAGGGACGGAAAAGTTCGCGAAACAATAACAGCTCTCATATTTCACACGTTATCGAAAAGAACTCCGATCCGGGACATACGAGCGCGAGACCGTACGGCCGTAATGGAGGGTCGATTTTGGAGATGTTTATATATTTAGTATATTAATATTAGTACTCGACGGTTGTGGGTTCAATTCTCACTTGTAGAAATTAAATATTTTCGATTCCTCGATGCCGCTTTCTGAGTTCTCGTCTGGTAAAAAAACAAAACGCGGCGTTCACTTCTGTTAATCAACACTTAATGCTGTAATTTGTTTGTTTTTGAATGTTTTTTTACCTAATATTAACTAAAATGGATATCAGACATTAATGTATATACTGTATACTCTTGTCTGATTTTTTGTGTCTGAGCAGCGTCTACTTGTATGTGTAGGGAAAATACGTGTGGAAAATACATGTATGTTAGAGGCCAGTCCTGGCGCAGAGGCACAAAGTGACTAAAATTAACTGGTTGTGGGTTCGATCCCCACACGAGGAAATGAAATATTTATTTACATTTATATTTTTATTTCTTAGCTCTGGTGTCGAGGCAAAGCGCGGCGTTGAGTTCCGTCACTCGACACGCAATGCCTCCGGAACTTGACGGAAAGTGGAAGACGGAGTGTCTTAACACTAGGTTCCCTCTGCCTACCCTCTGTATGCGGGATACAGCGTGAAGCTGTTTTTTTTTTAAAATGTTTCCTATCATACTTACAAACGGACATGAACTAACAAAACAAATAACATAAAAAATATTTATTCACATCACTAATGTGTTACTATATTTGAACTCCCTAGACATATTAATATTGTACTTTATATACATATAAGATACTATAACAAAACCTCTAGAGAAGTAATACTATACATATACAAGTATAGACAGATATCTTATTTCTTTTTACAACTTAACTTTCTGAATACCGATTCAATTTGAAATTTCATAAAAAAAACACATCACACCCAACATTTTATCCATAAATCAAAACCAACGTGAATTTCATTTAAAAAATACATTAAAAGGAAAGTTCAATATTGAGAAAAATACTTTAACATCGCGTCAGCGTTAACACGCCATTACCTGGACCTAAAAGTTGCTAAAAACCCGCTGAGAGCGCAAGCAACGCCGTCTACGACCTCCGACATTTGGGTTCCCACAGGACAGTCATATTTCCGATATTCAATAAAGTGAACTAACACGTTTAGCTGTCGGGGCTCGGGGCTCGGGTCGGACCTTTCACGTAGAAATCCCAAGCGCTACATATAAGAGTGTGGTACTTTGGATAACCTCACTGCGATGATGCGAAATCAGAAAGTCGTGTGATATTTAAATGAGAATGCTTAGAAAATTTCGTTTCGTTTTGTATGATAAGTAACAAAAATATTCTTATTTTTTATGTGTTAAAATAAATTTTGTTCTAGTTGCTGTTCTTTATATTTTTATCCAATAACTTTTTTTAGCTTCACGCTGTAACCCGCGTGTAAAGATAGATATTTATATTATTATTATATTTCATTTCTCCGAGTGCTACCTATATTTAATTATTTAAACGATTTTAAGGAATTTTGATTTTAACCCGTTGCTTGTCAAGGCACGTAACTTCACATTTTATTTATTACGAATAACTATAATGTAATAAATCAATCAATGACAGATTTTATTGAAAAGATTTTAATAAAATTTTTTTCCTGTTTAACCGGTGCGTGGCAGTTGTGACACGATTGATTGAATACTATATTATAGTTATGGATTTAAATCTAAATAAAGTTTCCAATATTTGTGATATGTCCCCGACTTGGAGCGTGTTTCAGGGAACAAAAAAACGCTACGATCTCGTTTCCAATGATCCATTCCATCTAGCCTATTGTAATTAAAAGTATAAAAATTTAAGAAGAAAAGTGCAGAGTAGCGTACGAACGAGTTAAGTCCAAAAAATCCACATACATTAAAAATAAATAGTCTCACAAAATATATAATTTAAATGCACAATCCACAAATTTTGTTAGTGGTGTTTTATTTTTAACTTTTTTCATTTCTCCTAAACATTTTAAAAAATACACGTTATTTTATATAAAAAATAAATATTTTTGACCATTAGAAACGGCTTCCGCGTTTGAAACGTGGATAGCATTCCTTCATAATTCGCATATCTTAGTAGCGGGAAACGTAAGAAAATGCAAGCGGGTACCTTTTGTTTTCATTTAACATATTTTATTTTATAACTCTCGGCAAAGCAAAAATTTTCTGGACACCAAAAGTATAAAAAGTACAGCAAATTTCGCATTCCGCCGTAGCTCTTTTTTCGGTATTTTACGCCAGGTCATAATTATTGAGATGTTTTTTCCGGGTTCATGGGTGTGTGCATAAACAGGAGGCCATCGAGGCGCAGTGGGACGGTGCAACTGAGTGTAAATACAATGGCTATGGGTTCGATTCCAAATCTGAAAAAAAAATTATAGTATTAGAAATCGGAAGCGGTTATAGTTTAAAAAAAAACACGATAAAAACACACATCGTCCATATGTTTCTAAACTATTTGGAAAGGGATACTACGTAATTGCAATAAGTGACATGTATCACCTACTAACAATACTTCACACTAGTTTCATTCCAATAGAGGCCGTTGCCGACCAGCAAAAGCCCCTGATTGACAAAATTCCACTGCTTTTATCATCGTTTTCACCTAAATCTAGCCTCTTTTACACAAGTACGCTAACAATACATTATTTATAATTCTCAATGTCTCGAAAATTGGGAACAGATTGTCTTAACACTTGGTTTTCTCTACCTATCAAATAGAATAAGTTTATTACAGAAGCGTGAAACTAAATAAATATACATAAATAGTGAGGAATAGTAAATATCATATATCCTATATGTTATTTATTTAAATCCTGCTGCTGTTGATATTCGGAAAATCAGGCAATTCATTTATTTTTCAAAAGCGTTTCGCTTACAATAGACGTGTATTTTGTATTGAATTCGAGAAAATACGTTTTAGATTTTTTTTTATTATAATCGTAAAATATATTTGGAGCAACTGAGAGTAATAAAAAATAGTTATATCTTAGACGCGGTAGCAAACCCGCAACTAGAGGAATATTTAAAAAAATATAAGTAATATTTAGGTTCTATTCCATTTATAAATACTTCCGATACCATACATATTTTCTTATATGTATCTACTCATAGTGATGGGTTACAGTTTAATTACATTATATTAATAATTAATAATATTTAATTAATAATAAGTAAATGATGGCCTCCTAAATTTTGTTAATAACTACAGTCATTATAAAGCTGTTATTTAATTATGTCTTTAGCAACAACCTTTATGTATCGAAATAACCATTTCCTCTTATAAATTAATTTCGTTCATGTTCGCATTTTCTAATTAACTGTATAGAACCTTTCAATGTGAGGGGCGGTCTTTATACACGAAATATATATTTTGCTTTAATTAAGATATTATATTTGTGACACAAACTCGAAGAATATTTATTATGAAAATATTTCAAATACGTCATATGTTTATAATAGTAGATTTCTTATATTATTAAATGTACATGTAGTTGGCCTTATTTAGGTTTTTTCTTTATTATTCAATAAATAGAATATACTAATCCTTATATTTTGGTTTCATTTTAAACAAATTTTTATTCAAGATTATTTATTATTTACAAATCTACAGAATCGATGAAATATATGTTTTCTTTTCTTCATCTTCACCATGTATGCCGCATAGCAAGGAAACAGAGAAACTAGTGATAAGAAATTCCGTTCTTTTTGAGTGGAGTAACTCACCGCCGCACTTTTCTTACCGAAATCGGGAAATAATTCATAATATACGATGAATATTTTAAATGTAGCTTGTAATCTTAGTGTGCACATATACTTCTACATGGTTAAAGCTTACCTGAGAAAGCTCTTCTAAAAGCTCTCAACACAACACTACTTCACACTTCATTAAATATTAAAGTGCAACATAAGGCAACATATCAAAAGTAATAATATTTTCTCCACTTTCCACTTATTTTTGGGACATTAGACGAGTGCCCAACTCAGGCATTTTTTTTAAATTAAAAATTAATCATTTCGCAAAATCATTGTACTTAAAATTATATACAAACAGTACTATTATAATTTATTATTATTTAATTATTTCGAAGACTTGGACTAAGTGCAACATGGAACTAAATCATATTTACATTATATTTACTAGCGTCGTATATAACCTAGTCTTACAAACTCGAGCTGGTCTCTTGGTAATGTTCGTTAATCACAATTAGTATTAATAACCTTGTCGAGTTGATAAATTTGATTGTTAAGAAGATAGTGGGTTCAATTTTCATGCCGCATTGATATAGCATATGTGCTTAAATATATTATATTAAAATATATTTATTAATTTAATACGACAACAATACTCGCACTATGCCATTGCCATGAGAAATACTTCAATATTTATATTTAATAGATGAGGCCGGTCGTGGCGCGTGTGACTGTATAACCGACTGGTTGTGGGTTCAATCCCAACTCGAGGAGATGAAATATTTACTTAAATTTATATTTCCATTTCTTCACTCTGGAGTCAAGGTTAAGCGCGGCGTTGAGTTCTGCCACTCAACACGCAATGCATCCAGAATTCGGCAGAAAGTGGGGAACGGAGTGTCACTAGGTTCCCCCTGCCTGCTGTGTGCGGGATACAGCGTGAAGCTGATTTATTTTGATTTTTTTAATAGATGTTGGTTTACCAGGTCAGCTCAGACAGTTAATACTGGTCTTTGTTTTTGGTGATAAGGGTCGGGATGTGTCAAATTGAAACAGGGTAGAGAAATACTTTTAAGACTCAAAAAGTAAGTTTATTTGCAAATTTTTATCGCGTTTCCTTTCCTTTTATCTAACTTATCTTCTATTATTCTTATCTAACAATAAAATAGATATGTGTCATATCTAAATCTATCTGTAAAGATTTATGAAGCAAGAGTGAGTGCTTGGGGTGGTAAGAGAATGATGAAATTTGAATTTTGGACAAAGCATCCATGCCACTGGATGTACAAAGCATGAGGACATCCTTGACATGAAGTGGGTAATGACGAGGCGAAAGACGTATGAGTAGTGGTTGGCGCTCCGTACCCTCTGGCTACTCCGCTAGGGATAAAGCTTGAAGCTAAATAAATATAATATAATTTCAAGTCGTGGCGCAAGAGTTCAAGCGTGCGACTATAAACGGAACAAGTTCTGGGTTCGTTTTCCACTCGAGGAAATAATAATGTGCTTAATATTTTTATTTCTTTGCTCTGATAACGAGGTTGAGGTCCCCGCCCCACTCCCACCCCAATCCACAATGCCTCCAGAAATCTCTACGCTGCACTTTGTCTCGATACCTCAAGTGTTGAATCATTTACTCAAGTAGTAATACCCATAATTTTTCGAGTTTAAAGTCTAAAGCTCGCCACGACTGTTCTCATCTATGATAATAACAAGGGTATTTTTTTATTTTTATCTAAAATTAATATCTTTACCATCCGAAATCAATCATATAAAAGTTCGTTAAGTGGATTATAATCGCTTTTATTTTATGCTGGTAAATTGAGGGACAGACGGCTATTACCATTATTTTATTTTGAATAATTGAATAGGTTTAATGGACGACGCTTAACAACAAGTATAGTTTATGTATATTGTTTGTAATGTTATATTAATATAGGAGTTTTCTTGTGAAAGTCAGCAATAAAGTCACGTAAATATGTTTTATCAATTAGAACAAACGTGTATATCGAATATTTAAATGTAAATTCCTTTCACTTGAAATATTTAAAATGTTTTATTTTTCAGCTCCACACTAAATCCAGCGTATAGCAGGGTTAGCTGAGGGAACTTGGTGTTAATACACTTCGTTCTCTTCTTAAATCAGCTTCACGCTGTATCCCGCACACAGCAGTGTAGGCAGAGGGAACCTAGTGTGAAGACACTCCGTGCCCCACTTTCTGCCGAATTCTGGAGGCATTGCCTGTTGAGTGGCAGAACTCAACGCCGCGCTTAACCTCGACACTAGAGCGAAGAAATGGAAATATAAATTTAAGTAAATATTTCATCTCCTCGAGTGGGGATCGAACCCACAACCAGTCGGTTTTACAGTCACACCTCGTGTCGCTGCGCCACGACCGGCCTCAAGTTCTCTACTTTCCGGTCAATTTTTTATATAGAGTAGCGGAACTCAATATCATGCGTTTTATTGTTACCAGAACAGTGAAATAAATATCATCGAACTCAAAAATGTCGCATTCAAAGTCAGACGCTACGCCGCATTTTTATACATTTTTATACGTTTTCTAAATAAGTATTTCTCTTTCCTAAGTGTGGAATAACACTTAAAAAATGTTTAAAAAAAAAAGTTAAATATATATATTTTATTACATGTAAAAAACAAAATCGAACTACTATTTATAGTGACCTAGTTTGTTCCACTACAATCATCGACCCAAATCGGGCATAGCGTGATTTAAATTCCCTCTGATGTCCTCCACGCCCAAGGAGCAAATATCGTGGTTACAATCGGGGTAGTTGCTATTTTACAAAAGTATTAGAATATTTGAAACGATTCATAAAATATTTTGAAAGACCGGTCGTATAAATTCTGTTCTGTTTAAAGTTTGTTAATGTAAAAAAATTGTTAATTTTATATCGTAATACGCCGTTTTGTATCAAGTAATAATTTAATAGGAAGATAATTAAACCCATTATTAATTTATTTTCTTTAAAGCTATAATTAGCTTGTTTTTGTTAAACGCTTCAATTTTCATATCATAATTATAAGACATAAATTATATATTGAGGTTAGTCGTGGCGCAGCGGCACGAGGTGTGACTGTAAAACCGACTGGTTGTGGGTTCGATCCCCACTCGAGGAGATAAAATATTTATATATATTCTTTTATTGCACAGATAAACTAAATTGTAAAATACAGTTGAAAAAATATGTTTACAACGGCGGGCTTATTTCTAAGAGAAATCTCTTCCAGCCAACCCATGGCAGTGGATGAGTGCAAACAGCGGAATAAGATCACAGTGCAATCATAAAAATATAAAAAAGGACTATCTACAATACATACATACTATATATACAACAACTACTACAATAAACATACATACAAATAAATACATATATAAGTATAGATATTATATATACAATGAAATAGACTACATATAAACACATATACACGCATAA
>DWQW01012445.1:0-10825 GCA_018249695.1 Heliconius erato demophoon | reverse complement strand
ACATTTTTTTTTATTTCCTATTAGATATTATATATGATAAAACACAGGCTTGTGTCAACTTTTTATGGTTGAGGGGTTGAAAAGGGTTGAAATTAATATAATATTATGTTAGCTTATTTATTATCTACATATTAAATTAAAACGACAAAAAATGTATTTCGTATATTATATGAATTATCGCTGTTATGGTCTTCTTGGCGCAGTGAGACCTGGGTCTGGCTATAAGCGTTGAGATTGTGGGTTTAAACTAAACTGGGGCAAATAATTTATTTTTATTTCTTTAATGTTCTCTAATAACACAAAGCACGGCGTTCAGTTCCACCACCCATCACGCAATATCTCAAATTCGGCCAAAAAGCCACAGACTGAGAGTTTTAACGCTGATTTATCTCTGGCCACACTGTTTTACAATAAAAAGGCATATATCTACTTTTAAAATTTTCAAGTATATTTCTTGTTGTTCAAATAATCCTTATTACTATTTAAGTGGGGAACGGAGTGTCGTAACACTAGGTTCCCTCTGCCTACCCTGCTATGTGCAGCGTGAAGCTGACTATTAAAAAAAAATAAGTAAATTAAAATTGCATAACATTATTATTTAATAAATTTTTCAAAGCCATGCCATTTTCAGGGAGCTAGTAAAATTGAAGTTTTATTCAATCAAAAATAGTTAAGCGCTTTAGGCTCCCTCTAATTTAATATACATTCCGCCATGTTCAGCAAAAAATATCTTATTAAGAGCCTCCACTACAAAACTAAGGTGGATATAATTTAATGTATTCCCGTACACTGATTTCATTCATTACATTACTATCCTATCTTATTTTACAAAAAAAAATGGTTATTTTTTCACAAATATTTTATATTAATTTCATATATAATCAGCTTCACACTGTATCCCGCACACAGCAGGGTAGGCAGAGGGAACCTAGTGTTAAGACACTTCGTTCCCCATTTTCTGCCCAATTCTGGAGGTATTACGTGTTGAGTGGCAGAACTCAACGCCGCGCTTAGCCTCGACACCAGAGCGAAGAAATGGAAATATAAATGTAAATAAATATTTCACCTCCTTGAGTGGGGATCGAACCCACAACCAGTCAATTTACAGGCACACTTTGTGCCTCTGCGCCACGACTGGCCTCAATTTCTATTTCATATATATTTACTTAAATTTATATTTTCATTTCTTTCCTCTGGTGTCAAGGCAAAGTGGGGTTCATTTCTGCCCCTCAACACGCAGTGCCTCCAGAATTCGGCAGAAAGTGGGGAACGTAGGGTTTTAGCACTGTGTGCAGGATACAGCGTGAAGCTGATTTTCATTTATTTAAATATTTCATATTTATTGAGGCCAGTCGTGCAAGACAGCGTGCGACTGTAAATTTAACAGGTTGTGGGTTTGATTTCCATTCGAGGAAATGAAATATTTAATATTTTCGTTGCCTCACTGTGTTAACAAGAATGAAGTAAGTGAAGCTAAAAAAATTGTTTATATAAAGCAGAGTACTATCTACGGTACCTAGTGATTAATTTTAAGATATTCCATTTTTTTTTAATTTGATTATTTAAACTGAGTTTAACAGCGCTAATGATATAAAAAAATGACATATTTGTAACATGTTCCTACTCTGTGGAACAAATTATTTTAATTTCTTCGGTTTCTGGTAACGAAATGGCAAATCGTGGCGTTCATTTGTGCCACTCACCATGTTGTTGGTACCCATAGATTTTAATGAATATATTCTTAACTGTGCGTGTTGTGATAATATTATGTTTTTACGGCTTCCCTTTTTATATGAACATTATAAAAATCTCGACATAATGATACAATATATAAAAATCTCGACCCGACTTTTGCACAAAATTACCTGAAAAATCTGTAGAATTTGAAAAATCGATCAAAAGCTTATACTTTTTTTACTTGAAAAAAAAAAGACCTTTCTTGCTTGCTTGTCAGTTGAATGATTTGAATGTTTCCATTATGATTTTGTTTAGGCATTTATGTGAAAATTGTAATCAGTCAAACGTCGTTGTTGCATATTTTCTTATTATTATGTATTCCCATTAAGGCCAGTCGTGGCCCAGCCACTCAACTCTCAATGCCAACAGAATTCAGTGGAAAGTGGGGAACGGAGTGTCTTAACAGTAAATTCCCATTGCCTATCCTGCTGTGTGGGATAGACCGTGACGTGAACGTGATAGAGCGTTATTATTATTTTGTATGGGCATGAAACAAATTTCTAATTAAAAAAAACACATTATAGCTAAAATTACATCCGAAAAAAAAAATTACAGAAATAAAAATAAAAATAGAACCCGCATTTACCACAGGAGCCAATCTCAAAACCAATAGTACCGTCAACATAAAACTTGAGTGGCGTAAAACATAGCGCGTATCCCTATCGCTTATCGAACACTCGCGCAGTTAAAAAGCCGTGATATTCATTGTTTATATCAGCCAATTAGTGGGTTCGAAGTCAACGATAACTTTTAAAATCATATTTTTATAGTCGTATAAAGTATACTTCAAAATAATATATTTATATTTATATTTATAGTCATATAAAATACTCCAGCGTAAAATAGTTTGATTTTGCTTACGTCGGTACTTAAAGATTTTTGTAATATCAACTTGAGTAGAAGTTGGTTCGTAATTTTAAGGTTGTTAGCTGCTATTAGTGCTGGAAAATAATTGAAGGATCCAATTACTAGCAATTTTCGTTTCTTATTCTAATTATGTTTTAAATTTATTAGAAAATGTTTTGTTTTTTTTATTTACTGAACTACGTTTGTTCTTTATCTTTTTATTTTAGCTTCACGAACTCTGTATCCTGCATATAACGGGATAGACAGAGGGAATCCAGTGTCAAGACACTCTGTTCCCTCTTTTCGGTCCAGTTTTCAAATTTTGGATTTTAAGTAACGGATCTCTATACTGTGCTTTGTCTTGTTGCTTATTGTTGGCTTATTTTCCATTAACTTTTTTTTGCAGCTTCAACTAGCTAGGTAAGAAGAGATCGTAGTAAAATGACGTGCCTTGTCATAGCGGTACAATTTCCCAAATGGAGTTCTAACTGATATATCTATGTATAAAAGTGCGGCGTTAAGCTCCACCACATATCAAACCTCAAGGCCGTCCGTCGTTGAGCAAGCATAAAAAGATTTACACAAAAAAAATGCGTGAAAATAAAGTCCCCTACAATCGTTTATCTAAAATTGAGGTTAGTAAAGGAAATAGAAAACACATGGTGGCCCTTAGACCCTTGGTCCTGCCGGAGATAAGTTCGTTGATTCAATAAGGACCAGCTTTTAAGGTTACAGCTTTATTATTAGATTTTTGGTAGTTTATTTAGTAGACGTTGAATTTGATTGTCTGGGCCCGAATTTAGGTAAAAGTAAGATGATTTTTTGATTTATTATGTTTTTTTTTTTAGGTTGACCCTGTATCCCTCACATAATATAGTAGGCAGACGGAGACTTGGGAACCTACTATTATGACATTCTCTTTCCATAAAGATACTTCCGTTCTCCACTTTATGCAAAATTCTCAAGTTAAAATTCTCGTTAGCAGAGCGAAGAAATGAAAATATTATTTTTTTATTAAATTTATTCTTTCATCACCAACCCACAACCAACGCGACGCTTATGCCCCTTTGACTAAAGCGAAAAAATTGTTTAGTTGCAAACTGGTTACCAAACTGCGTGGTGCAGATTGGAGATGATATTTTTGTATAGAATTACCATTTATCGAAGAAGATTATCCATTTTTGAAGGCTTTATTTAACGTCACGGTAATCGTCACTGACTATTTTTTCGGTCCATACTCGTAATTACTTTGGACACTTAAAATATGTCATGTCCGTAAGTTATTTCAGGCAAAAGCAATGAAAGAAACGAAAATATAAATAATAGTATAATAGTAACAAACTAAAGAAATTGAAAATCATTTTATAATCAAATTTCTATATGAAGCAATATTTATAGATGCCAGTCGTGGCGCAGGGGCACAAAGTGTGACTGTAAAATTGACTGGCTGTAGGTTCGATCCCCACTCGAGGAAATGAAATATTTATTTACATTTATATTTTCATTTCTTCGCTCTGGCGTTGAGTTCCGCTACTCAATACGCAATGCCTCTAAAACTCGGCGGAAATTGGTGAACGGAATGTCTTAACACTAGATTCCCTCTGCCTACCCTGCTGTGTGCGGGATACAGCGTGAATCTGATTTAATTTTTAATTTTAATTTTTTAGTTAGAGATTTTGAATTGCAATAGGGCTCCGAATTATTTTGAAATATTTGAATTTTCTGATCGACAAAATGCGGCGTTAAGCTTCGCCTCACGTAACTCATGAACCAAGTAGATGAAGATATTTAATTTTTCTTTTACAAATGAATAGTCAGCTTTGTTTTCAAAATGAAATTATAAACATAATATTTTATTATAATCTCCATAACATTTGATAGCAAAAATGTCAGTAATTAATCTTACCCTTTCACGAGCCGTTAGCGTTCGCGAATAAAAACGAACAATTTTCATCTTTCAACTTAAATTTCTAGCCTCATTAACTAAGAATATTAACAAAGTATAGAAACTTCTATGCATAATTAATATTTAAATTTAAAGTAATTAAGGGCCAGTCGTGGCGCAGCGGCACGAAGTGTGACTGTAAAACCGACTTGTTGTGAGTTCTATCCCCACTCGAGGAGATGAAATATTTACTTAAATTTATATTTCCATTCGCTCTGGTGTCGAGGCTAAGCGTGGCGTTGAGTTCAGCCACTCAACACGCAATGCCTCCAGAATTCTGCAGAAAGTGGGGAACTGAGTGTCTTAACACAAGGTTCCCTCTGCCCACCCTGCTGTGTGCGGGATACAGCGTGAAGCTTATTTTAAGTAATAAACTGTTGGCGCAGGAGCACAAGCGTGTGGCTATAAATGTGAAGGTTGTTGGTTCGATACTCACATGAAAGTAATATTTTTCTTGCCTCTCTGTGGTAACGAGTCACAGCGCGGCGCTAAGTTCCGCCACTCAACTTTACTTTATAATTTATCAATTAACTCACTTATAGTTTTTGTCATCACATTCTACAATTTTTTTGAGAAGTTCTGTATCGAGTGGCGCAGCAGAACGCCGTACTATGTCAGCCAGTGCAGAAATTAAAACAAATGTCATGACGTCAGTAATCTCTATATCATGTTTACAATTCAATCAGTTTCAATAGGTTTCAGTAGTAGGCCTCGCCGCAACAGTAGGTCCCCTCGTTACGGAATGTATTACAGCTCCATGTCGACAGCGATCGTAAAACTTTATGAACTTAGGCTCTTAATCTATCTGACAATCACATGATGCAGAGTAATATTGTTAGAATAATCCAAGGATTTACTTTTTTAAGGAATTTTTTTTTTTATTATTTTCGTTTCGCCAGTCGTAGCGCAGAGGCATAAAATATGACTGCAAAATCGACTGGTTGTAGGTTCAATCCCCACTCGAGGACTTGAAATATTTATTTAAATTTATATTTAATTTCTTCGGTCTGGTGCCGAGGCAAAATGCGCCGTTGATTTTCGCCATTTCGGCGGAAAGTGTGGAATGGAGTATCTTAACACTAGGTTTCCTCTACCTACCCAAGTTTTAACTTTCGAAATCCATCGTCATATGTGTATTGTGTATTAGTCACTAAGTGACAGAAGATTTATGTATAATTATATAGATGTGACGTCGGTCAAAAAATGGTTGAGACACATATACCTTACACGCAATGTTACACAAGCACTAGGCCTTCACAACCTATTCGGTATATAAGGGAATCCACTTAGATTGGAGAAAAATGTGTGTGTTTTCTTATTATGTTTTTAGCTTTACAATTAGAAATTAAATTTATTAATTTATTTATAAGTAGTTTTTTAGCTTCACGTTGCATCCTGCAAAATGCAGAGTAAACATAGAAAACGTAATGTAAAAACACTAAGTTCCCCACTCTCCGCCTATTTATTAAGATATTGGCTTTCGAGGGGCAAAAATCTACAACGCTCTTTGTAATATGGCCAGAGCGAGGAAATAACTCAGTTAAGAATCGAACCCACAACAGTCGCAAATATAGGCAGATGAAATTTTGAGAAACAAAATTTGTAACTATATATAAAAAATAAATATATGTATGTATTTTAGAGATTGTTAAGCTAAATCATTACTCTGTGACATAAACGCTGAGATTTCAATAACGACATCCGATACGTGATTGCTTGAAGATGTTCTACATAGCGCTGTTAAGTGACAGACTGACTCGGCGATTTATATGAATGTAGTAAATAAAAAAAATAGAAAATAGAATGCTCTAGTCTGTGGTGGTTATTGGTTCGATTCCCATTCTAAAGAATGAAGTGAATAAATTAGTTGTATTTAAATTATTTTCACTATTCTACTTTCCACTCTGATAAACGAAACGCGGTGTCAAATTTTTAATTTATTCTAAAAATTTTATAAATTATCTTTCTTGTAAGGAAATCATGGTGCATTGTAAGGCGGTCGTGGGTTTGATTCCCACTCAGGGAAATGAAATATTAATCATTTTTATTTTCTCTGTAACTTTAACGTTTGAATATCCTATCATACAAATTTCAGGCGTCAAGAGTGAAACATCGAAGAAGAACAATATTATAATTTTAACTTATTTCCGAATTATCAAAACATACAATGTGTAAAAAATATATAACTTACAAAATGTCGAATTTATTTATTAAATTGCATAATATACTTATATGTAATACTAACTTTACTAAAACACTTGACTGAAATAGGAAATTTATTTAAAAAAACTCCTGTACAATCTTATGTACCAATAAAACAAGAATAAGAGATCAAAGAAAATAAGAAGAAACAAATTCTACTAATAAATAAACTCGAATAGACACAATAAGGGCAAGGAGTAATGGCCCCGAACCTTTCGATGAATGTTTAACTTCAAGTATGGAACTGCTAGAGTTGTTTTATAGCAAAATAAGCCCACTTTCCACCGGGTTCTGGAGGCATTGCGTGTTGAGTGACGGAACTCAACGCCGCGCTTTGCTTAGAGACCAGCGCAACGAAATGGAAATATATATTTAATTTCTCTCAGTGGGGATTGAACCCGCAAGCAGTCACGTTTATAGTCACACGTTGTGCCACTTTTTATTACTAAGAAGATATAAAAATTTTAACTTAGCAGGATATGAATCCGCGCATCCTAGAACCGGGCGCCTAACACTAAACACGAGGATTTTGGATTCAATTTGCACTCGGAGGTGTCAATTATTTCCATTTCCCTATTCTGGTAACAAGACTATACACGGCCTTAAATTCCGCCAATCTATAGATAATAGAAAAAGACAATCTTAAAGAATGGGGGGGAAGTAGTAAATGGAGTGTCTTAATCCTAGGTTCCTATACAGCAACTGCTATATGCGGGATACAGCGTGAAACTATTATAAAAAATAATCAAAATTAAAAGTAATATCAACGCAATACACACTTTCTTCCACGTCTACAGAGATAGTCACTGATGAGGTCAGATAAGGCACAGTCCTCGTATTTATTGCACCGACGTCGGACAAATGTGGCGAACTGTTTTTTTTTCTCTAATACTGTTAACTCTGATTAACTATAGTCAATTCAATGTTTTTTCAAGAGTAAATGATTAGCTATCAATCTTTTGTAAATGATATATATAAATAAAAATCAAGTTAATCAGCTTCACGCTGTATCCTACACACAACAGGGTAGGCAGAGGGAACCTAGTGTTAAGACACTCCGTTCCCCACTTTCCGCCGAATTCTGGACGTATTGTGTGTTGAGTGGCGGAACTCAACGAGCTCTTTGCCTCGACACCAGAAACAGAAATATAAATTTAAATAAATATTTTTTTGCCTCGAATGGGGATCGAACCCACAACAAGTCGCATTTACAGTCACACTTTGTGCCCCTGCGCCACGATTGGCCTCGTAAATGTAAATGAGATATATAAATAAAAATCAAATGAATCAGCTTCTAAATGAGATATATGTGTTTAGCATATAGCAGGGTAGGCAGAGGGAACCTTGTGTACCGTTCTCCACTTTCCGCCGAATTTTCGAGGTATTGCATATTGAGTAAACTAAACGCCGGGACCTTTGCCTTGGTGCAAGAGCAAAAAAAATGAAAATATAAATAAATAATCATTAATAACCTCAAGTGGAGGTCGAACCCACAACCGTCGCGTTACAATCACACCCATCTGCCCATGCCCCTCGACTGTCTCAAGATATATATTTTAACGAAAATAGTTTTATTAATTTTACTTAGATCAAATAATTAAAGAATTTTGCATTTTCAGATATCTTTTTTTTTAATTTTCCCCCATGTTTAGTAAAGTGGGCAAAGGCAAGCTAAAAACAGATCACGGACAGCGGTACTCAATGTTACCTTTTTTATAATCACATCTAGAAAAATATAAGAAGTTAATTTCATAAAAAAATATACATAAATGCTCGAATCTTTCTTATTCTTTTTTCATTTAGAAGCTTATTTTTTTCTGTGTCTGATATTAATTTCAGCTTGATACCTAAACGCGATCTGGAGATAAATGATCTTGACAGACGGACAGACGGACAACAAAGCGATTCTATTAGAATTCCGTTATTCTCTCTTAAGGTACAGAACCCTAAAAATGAGATAGAACTAAAGACTAAAACCCCTAACCCTAAAACCGAATAACTAAGATATTATACCATAAATTTTACTACTAAAATTCAAAAGCTCATTTCTTCATCAATATGCATCGCGTCGTCCAGTAAACGTGAATTTACATTTACGATGAATGTGACACGGTTCCGGAACAATAAAATCTTTATGGCTATTGCCTCACATCGCCTTTGTACGTTGATCCTGGTTTAGAACCCTATCGAACTATTCACGAGTTCCAAATAACTAGGTGAGATTGAATTAATATTATCTATTGTACTCAATCCTTGTTTACATACAGATACCGTTTAGTATATATATATATATATATATATATATATATATATATATATATCAGCTTCACGCTAGGCAGAGGGAACCTAGTGTTAAGACAGTCCGTTCCCCACTTTCTGCCGAATTCTGGAGACATTGCGTGTTGAGTGGCAGAACTCAACGCCGCACTTTGCCTCGACACTACAACGAAGAAATTGAAATATACATTTAAGTAAATATTTCATCTCGAGTGGGGATCGAACCCACAACCAGTCGGTTTTACAGTCACACTTTGTGCCGCTGCGCCATGATTGGCCTCAACGGTTGCTCTACGGTTTAGTATATTTTATATATTTTTTTAGTTTCACACTATATCCCGCACATTACTAGTTGTTATGTAGAGAGAAAATTTAGTGTTAACATATTCCATTCCCTGCATTCCACCTAATATTCGCGACAGTGGGGCGGAACTTAACGCAGCACTTACATAGGAGATCGAACCCATAACCACCGCAATCATAATTTAAACCCTCAACACTATAACATTACATTAACAACAAGTTTCAACCAACATTTTTACAAAATCTAATCAAACCATAGAAAAAGACAAAATATATAGTTATAAAATTGAATCCCCAACACGGTGGTCTGTGCCCGATGCGGTGCTACCAAACTATTCGTATCTTGATCCGTTACCGTAAAGCGGTACTAATTACATTGAGAATACTCTGACGTGGCGAAAAATCTTTCTTTTTCGAGTACCTTGCATGAAGCTACTATGTAGTCTGACTGTCTGGTTTTGGAATATTAAATTGTGAGACTTAAGAATGGATATTATAGGTAAATGTTTTTGTTCAAAAATCAAATATATACTTATATGAAACCCTTCGGTTACTGACAAATAAAGTACAGAAGAAACTACGTGACTCTGAAATTTGGCAAGTATATATTTCATATTCTATTCTTTTTCCTGAATTTGCCATCTTCAGAAAATTCCATTCGATACTGTCATATATTTTTAAGGCACCATCTCGTGAATGCAAAAAAAATACAAAGTAGGCTTATGAAAATAGTAGTATTAAGACAATTCATTTCCAATTTTCGAGACATTGGGTGCTAAGTGGTGGAAATTGACGACATCGCGCTTGCAGTCAGACATTGTGCTGGTACTGCTGCACCATGTCGGACACAGAAAAATTGAGATAAATATTACATACATAAATATTATATGAGGCGGTCATGGCGGAGTGGTACAAGGGTGCGACTGTTTTTTGGGTTGGATTCCCATTCGAATGAATAAAATATTTACAATTTTTATTTCTTCGCCCTGGTAACGAGGAACGAGGACCTGCAAAGACTTCAGAATTGAAAATGTCTCAATAAGAACGGAATCTCTTAACACCAAGTATACAAATCCACTCTGCCGCTATGTTTGATACACTGAAAAGCTAAAAAAACATACATATAAAAAAATATAAACTCGTATATAATATTAATTGGAACAATTAAAAGTAGATTCCTTACAGTCATGCAAATTACAACTGCATTTTACTATAAAACACAATAAACATTTTAATTAAAAGAACCTTTAAAGTTTCAAGCAAAACCAGGCAAAAACAGCTAACTTACATCCATATCACTATCCCTAATAAAAAGGGGGGAACAATACGTAATGGAAGTCTAATCTGGTTACATCGTCATCGACGCCGATGATTGCGCTGATGACTGTACGAGGAGCAGCAATAATCCTTTTAGTTTCGTCTGACGGAAAAACTAGTTAGTACTAACTTGATATGCGCCTTAATGATTGGGTAACTGGCTTTTGTGTGTAACGTCTGTGTGGATTTGAAATTTTT
>DWQW01012444.1:0-10825 GCA_018249695.1 Heliconius erato demophoon | reverse complement strand
TAAAATCAAAATAATTAAATAGAAATACTAAACCACATAATATGGGTTTACCCATGAACCACAAAAAAAAACTACACTCAAAAATAATAACAATAAAAAATCAATGAACATGTAGAAAACAAGCTCCTACTAGTAATATAATAGTAATAATAATAAACACTAATATATAATAAATCGTTACCTATCCGTAAATTGTATAAGCGATTAGCATACAGAGTCGAAGTCGAAGCGAAGTTAACTATTTTTTTTTAAACCGTTTATCCATTTTTTCCTCGCATTTCGCGAGAATCGTATTCGTTATATGAAAAGCCGTACTAAGTAAGTCTAAACCTAACATCGACCTGCCGACTACCTTCTAACGATCTTATGCAAATGTATATTTTTTTCTACTAATAATTAGGGTTCCATCATATTAAATGTAAAACTGATTAATTATTCACTTCCAAAAACATCTAAGCATTACTATCCATGGATGTGAACTGGTTATCTCCTCTAATATCAAATTTATGGCGTCGTATGATGAATAGCGTTTTACAACATCTATATGATTTATTTGTATGATTCTACATCTATATTTCCAGACAAAGTGATACGGGGTCAATGGGGTCACAAGGGGCAAAGACTTATATAGACGAAAGAATTAATTTTAAATTTTGCCTATTACAGACAGCGAGAAGTTAGTTATTAGATCATTATGGTCGATGGGAATCAATAGTGGTCAACCGGAATCAAGATTATTATAAATCATTTAACTTTGACCTTATAAATTGTGGTTAAGGTTAATAAAAATACCTATTAACGTTTTTACTAGTCACTAGGGTTCTGTAAAGAAAGGAGATTGATAGGGCCTGAAATGTTCTGCAGACAAAGTAGATCATTGCAATTGAAATTGTTGTGGGTCACTAGAGCTCAATTGAAGTCACTAGAAAACTATAATTGTCACTAGGGCACAAAGCATAGCCCTAGTGTTTATAGGGCTCCTAATGATGTGGTGACAGAGTGGATCATTTGATTTAAAATTTACATTCGTGTATGTCACTAGAGGTCAATAGGGGTCACTAGAGGTCGATCGGGGTCATTATTTGTCAAGTGGACCCCTGTCGCAGTGGCAGGTCGACGGTCGCAGGGTGTCAACTCGTCGTGTGACTCCGTGGCTCCGGCGCACGGGCCGGGCGGCGCGGGCGCGGGGCCTGGAGCTCCCGGAGGTCCGGGTTGTGCCGGGGAGTCCCGGGGGTGCCGGGGGGCGTCAGGGGGTGCCGGGGGGTCCGCTCACACCCACGCCATCCAGCCCTCGTACATGAGGCAAAGGTTCTCTGCGCTGGTCGCTTCCGTTATTATGTAGTCCACCTGTAAATTCATATATATTATACTAAATAAACATATTTAAACATTACTTCACATATGACCACACATTTATATGTCATTTTACATCTACACATGTGGCACACATCCACAAATGTGAAAAGTTCGTTAGTTTATATAGATAAAGAGGTATATAGCGTACCTGTTCCCTGGCGTGTGTGTGCGTGTGCGCGTGTCGCTCGCGGCCCTCCAGCTTGAGGCGGACGCGCTTCCACACGCCCGCGCCCGTCGCGCTGCGCTGCTCGCCGCCTGGGATGTTGCCAGAGTGTTAGGTTGCTTTTATTAAATAATCACAATAAAAACAATAATGTTCTCAATATTGTTTTGACATAACTTTGCGCGACATAATAAAAAAATCGATGTGAAGATTTTATTTTTTTATTTTTTTACATATCGCTTCCAACTGATTCCAGGAGAAATATGTGTATATTTTCATGAGACCTGACTTCCCAAAAGAAAGTTATATATTGTTTGTTTTTGTTTTTACACTGCGTCATGAGCGCTCTTCTTCTAATAGATTTTTCTAATTGGGTTGACTGAAAGATTTCACTGATAGATGGCCTTTATATTTAAAAAATAAACTTTATCAATTGTGTTATTTTCGTTTGAAGAAAAAGAATCAGTTAAGTATGTTAAATTATATATTTATTATATTATATATTTATGATATATTATTACCGTGTCTGATGGACAATCTGTTGCGAGAGACGGCGGCCTGGCGCGTGAGACGACGACCGCTCTCCGACGCAGAGGGTAATCTGGAACATAATAATTTTGTTAATATAGTGATATATTTAATAATTACCTTTTTTTTGCAGTTTTCTACCCATTGGGCATTGCATGTTGAGTGGACGAACTCAGTGCTGGGTTTTGCCTCGTTACCAGGGGGAGGAAAATAAAATATTAAATATTTCGTTTTCTCGAAATCAAACATTAGGTTGGGACCTAATGCGTTTACAACACCACGCTTGTGCCCCTTCGCTACGATTAGCTTCTTATTCCCTCCAAGCGTGAACAATGTGTTGTAAGTGTGACCATACTGTGCTGTAACTCACCTCAACATCATATCCACGAGCATGGGTAGCTCCTTCAGTAGCGCGTCGGCGGCGGCGCGGGACGCACGTGTCGGGGCGTCCGCGCCGGCCTCCGCGGGAGCCTCCGCTGCTGCCAATTCGAGGCGGTCGGAGGCCGCGGACCAGGCTGTCCAGAACTCTTGGGCGGGATTGTCTCCCTGTTAAATATAGATATTCTCATATAAATTATTGTAAAAAAACATTTAGAAATATGGAATATAATAGAAATATTAATATAAAGATTATTTTTAGTGTAAATGGTATATATATTAGAACAAGTGAATGAATTGGTATATTTGGGAAGTATGATCAGTAGAGATGGAAGATACGAGATGCATGTGGAAAGGCGTATTGCTGCCGGTAACAGGGTGAACGGAGTCTTAGCTGCATTGATGAGACGGCGAAACGTCAGCACAGTCGCGCGTTTGGCCGTACACAATGCAGTGTTGGTACCGACTCTGTTATACGGCAGCGAAACGTGGGTATTACAGAAGAAGAATGAAAGAAAGAAAGATGAATGTCGTGGAGATGCGATTTCTTTGTAGGATATGCGGAGTCAGCTTAGCTAATCGAATCCGCAATGAAGAGATATACAGAATGGCAGGTACTAGCGAGGATGTCATAGTGAAAATGGAAAAGAACATGGTCAGCTGGTTTGAGCACGTTGAACGAATGAGTGTTGAAAGAATGGCAAAAAAGATTTATGATGGAAAAGTGAGTGGTAAGAGAGATCGGGGGAGACCTCGGTTGACCTTTGAAAACACAATATCAAAGATACTGGAGGAAGGTCACGAGGATACACGAAAAAACATGAGGACCCCCTTGGAGGGTATGTATAAAGAGGTTGATGACAGTGGCGGTGGAGCGGTGGAGTGACGAGGCGAAAGAGGTATGTAGAGACTGTAGCGTTTGGCGCTCCGTTCTCTCTGACTACCCCGCTAGGGATAAAGCGTGAAGCTAAGTTAACGTAAATTAAGTTAAGTTATTTTCTTTGTTAGTTTCAGTTGGACACTTACGTGGCATCTTTAACTAAAAGTAACAATAACTCACGTCGTGCGCGGCCAGCAGCGCGTGCAGCGGCGCGCGCAGGTCCAGCAGCAGCGGCAGGCGCGCGGAGGCGGCGCGCGCGAGGCGGCGGGCGGCCGCGCGCTGGGCGGCCGCGGCGCGCAACACCGCGCCCTGCGCCGCGCCGCGCGCCGCCACGTGCGCGCACGTCGTCTCGCGGATGAGCGCCGCCACCGACGATACCTGGCGGGCGGGGGAAATATGTATATAAGTTCACGTTCACTACAATCCAGTAATCAATTTGTTTTATATTATATTAGCATTTAATAATTCTAATTACATTAACAAAGTAAATTAAATAATATTTTTGTATGACTGTAATTATTTTTGCCTTTATTAAGTACAATATATACAAAACAGCGAGCCGTTTACGACAACGCCCGTGGCAACTACACATTTATTAATTTTCAAATTTAATTACTTTCATCTCTATATCTAGTATAATAAAATTGTGAAAATTGCATTTCAACAAACAGACAAAATTTTTAAAAATCATTATTATGGGTTTTAATCAACGTATCAGCCAAGTTCAGTAATACAGAACTGGCGAGCAGCACCATTCGAAGCCACTTCTTACCCCTTCATAACTAAAAATATTTATCCCACTTACGAGGGAGATTTAAACCTGCAAAATTTGACTCAATTGAGACCTGCTACCTACATATGTGCATCAAATTTCATAAAGCTCAAATTTCACAGCTCAAGTGATTATTTAGATAATAACGTCCAAAAACCGTCGATTTTATCACATATTGATTGACCTATAGACCTTAATTTAAACAATGAAATTGTGAAATTGGGCATCCTATTAAGTAATTTGGTGTACGTAAAGGAAAAAAACCGAAAATTTGTATTTTGTTTATCATTTTCTTATATTTTTTCAATAAATACATTCTATTAGAAACATTTACTAATAGTGCCTGTAATGTAAGAATAGCAATAAAAGTTGATGTCAATTGGTTTTAGATTTAACGCCAGATCTCATTTCTTTTGTCGCTGGAATCAACAACCAAAGCATATATCATAATATTGAACTTGGCTCTCATTTCACATTTATGTTTTTGTTGGGATTGTCATATTTCGTTCACGGACACCTAATCAGTTACAATTTTATTATATGTATAAGGCACAAAAAATATAGTAGATATAAAAAAAGTTATGAACGTACCCATTGTGCATCAATATTTCCTTCTGGATGTAACATTTCCATGAGCGATTCTTCAACAGGTGATACTTGTAATGAATACTTCTCAGCCAACGCGCAGGCCTGTAACATAATATATTAACTTATGGTTAAAATGTTTAAATAAAATAATATAGATAAATAGAAAAAATGAGAATTGAATATTTAATAAGATTTTTTTAGCCTCGCGTTGAATTGCGTACGTGCGTTCTACGTACCTTCTCCCAATGCGCGAGCGCGGCACAAACACCGCGGGCCGCGCGCGCTCCGGCCGCCGCCCGCTGCCCGCGTGGCGCGGCGCCTAACGCGGCGGCGCGCGCGTGCGGCGCTAGCGCGGCGCACAACGCAGCGAGGCGCGCGGCGCGGCGAGTGCGCGCCGCCCAGCTGCTCTCGAACGTGTGCAGGTTCGTCTGCAGGGCGGGGTTGGCGCCCGCACCCCATTTCACTCTGTTGGAGTAACATAGTATTAGTATAAAAATAAATGTTGAAATTGAATTGATAAATGATATTTTTTTATTTTTAAGCATTTTTAAATTTAAAAATGTTGAATAAGTTTCTTAAGTTTTACATTTATAGGTTTACTAACGGCCCACTTGCGGATTCGCCCGTATCTCACCTATAATTCTTTTATTATGTATTCATTAACACATATTATATTCAATAATTTTTTATAACTTTGAGACAGTGCAGGCACTACGTGGCTGCCTGAGAGGATGAAATCCGCAGCAAGTGCGCTCCCCGCGGGACTCGAGGCTAGGCTTGCGCCGGAACAGAGCGTTAAATTATTTTAATTTTACATTATCTCGAAAAATATACGTCCAAATTAATGTTGTACAAGACAACGCTTATTTAAAAAAAAAACTCTTGATGATGGAATAACTTTTGCTCGTGAGGTTCAATATCTTTGTCCAATAATAAACGTTGAAATATCGCCTTGCAATTATTAATCATTTTTTGCCACAAAATGTTTTTTTATAACTTATTTATAACATATACAGATACGGTGTCGCGGACTTTATTTTGGAACTAATGAAACTGAACGTTTCTGCAGTATAATGTACTGATTTAGCACGCGGTTAAAGTAACACGATGGCGTTTCTAGTTACTTTAATTATTTAAGGTTAACTCAAAATTAAACTATAATTTTGAGTTAACCTTAAACATTAGCGTTTAAACAAACAAATACTTTTCCGCTTTATTATATTAGTATATACATTGCATTATGTATCAAAATTATTATATTAGAATTTGTATATAATTAAGGTTGCTAAAAATAAATAATATGACATGATTTAACTAAACAAATTCAATTCTTACTTGGAGATGATTATATTTGCATTTATTTTGTTCTTTCTCTAATGCTGTATTTTTGCAATGTCTCGGTTGGTTCTTTAACCTTTTATTTTGTAAAACAAAGCGTAAAGGTCTCTTTACATATATAAATATAATTTCTTAATATTACATAATCTACAATAAAAAATATAAAATAACCATATACAACATTTTCGTACACGTAATTATCAATATCATCGACAGCTCTCATAAATAAACAAAAATAAATATGTATAACTGTTGCTGCTACTGACCTCTGATGAGCAGCACTGACCAGTGCCTGCGTGCGCTGCGCGGCGGCGTCGAGGCGCGTGCGCGCGGCGCCCAGCTCGCGCGCGCGCCGCCCCAGCGCGCTCGCGCCCGCTGCTGCTGCTGCGGCCGACGTGTTGCCGCCCTCGGAGCGGGATGTTAGTACCTGTATATATTAATATATACGTTTTTCACTCTAAATTTAATAAGCCTAAAATATTTTGAAACCTCAAAATCAGCTTAACGCCGCGCACAACAGAAGAAACCAAGGTTCAAAAACACTTCATTCCCCACTTTCTGCCGAGTTCTGGAGGTATTGCTTGTTGAGTGGCGGAACTCAACGCCGCGCTGTACCTCGACACCAGAGCAAATAAATGAAAATATAAACGTAAATAAATATTTCACTTCCTCATTTACAGTCACACTTAGTGGCCTCAAAATATTTCGAACAAAAGTGACATGCAATGCTGACCTCAGCGTGCAGGCGCGCGTGCGCGGCGGCGCGCAGGCGGGCGGCGCGCGCGGCGCCGCGGGCGCGCTCGGCGGCGCGCTGCAGCAGCGTGGCGCGCAGCACGCGCGCGCGCGCGTTCTGCAGCGCAGCGCCCAGCGACGACGCGCGCGACGCCAGCCCCAGCGGCGGCGCGCGCACCTTGTCGCAGAGGGACTCGAGTGTTACGCTCCATGACGCTCCTGGAGTTAACAAATATTATTATATGGTGTATTAAATTATTGTTTTAATTCTTATTTATTTCTATATTTTAAAATTACATATATTTTTTTAATAATTCATTCTCCCGAGTGGGACTCGGTCTCACCACCGCCTCAGTTGCAATCACTGTATACACTTGCTTACAGTCACATAAATACTTTAAAAAAAATAACAGTATATTACTTAAAATCAATACAATAAACATAACTTCTATAACTACATCTATCGTTTTTATCCTTCAATTTTTTTTAATAACCATCATCTAATACACAATAATCAACATACGTAAACTATGCATAATACAAAAAAAATGTCAGACATAAAAAGCACATTTAATAACGAAAAGCTAATATATAATGCAAGTGTGGGTGAGGGTAGTGTGAGAGCAAACTGATCTTCCGTAGAGCTCTTCCGTCTTAGAGATTAGCATAATCGATAGACTCAATCTGCATCTACATGCCATTTATTAGAAACGTAAGCTTCTTCACCTCGAAATGTGAAATGAAACGTATCTTATCTTTGGATAGTTTTAAGTTATTTAAATGGCTAAAATTTAAATAAAATATCAAATTTCTTAATGATTCCCAAGAGAAGTGGTATTGAATAAAAGTATTAATGGTTTTATATCATATTTCTGAAGTATATAAGATTATATTTAACTAAACAACTTGAGATAAAAAAATATCTCCACAGTTATAATAACTTAAAGTATCTAAAATGGTCAACGGAGTGTCCTAACAATAAACAATCTGATCCTTACGTACCATCGACTGAAAATTTAACCTACAACCGTCGCAGTTACAGACAGACGCCGCACCAAACAGCATTAAATATATTTGATACATACCTATCTCCTTCTGTTCGACTTCAGCGTGTAAGTCGAGTCTGGCGCGTCGTAGTAGCAGGCATAGTACTGACGCTAGGGCCTTAGAATGTATACCCAAAACGCATCGCGATACATATTCCGCTGTGAATCTGAAATTATAGTAAGCTAACCATAATATTTTGTATTTAGTTTTAATATAATATTTTTTATTTATGATAAACTAGATTTATGTGCTATTCTAATATATGAAAAATATTACTGCTAGTCATCAAATTCCCTTCAGTAGTTTTTGCGTGAAAGTGGAACGAACACACATTTATCGTCACACACTTTCACATTTATAATATTAGTAGGATTTCGATATGAAATGTCCAAAAAAAAATGTTTATATTTGAAGAGTGCAAGTCATTAATGACAATAACTCGTAACACGTTGTCAACAGTTTTGTCCCCTTTTTATACGTACATATAGACGTAGAAGTTTCAAAAATAAATACAGTTAATATTTGCATTAACTAAGACTTTAAACTATAATTTACACGATTTTATCTTTTAAAACGTATTTCATATTTAATACAAACTTTTTACTCGTATCCTAGATTTATTTACAATATCCACTAATACACTACGATCGTCTAGATATGTATCTGTATATGTGAAAGAAATATTTTCGACTCTATTTTAAATTCTTCGAAAAGGAAAGAATAAAATTCTTCATACAAAAGTTTATATATAGAAAGAGGGTGGAAATTTTACTGTTTTTTTTTTTGGGTACTAATCATTTCTATCAACATCGAGTATATGTTTTTATACATATTGTTTGGAATCCATTACAAAGCAGTAAATTTGTATTAAAACCGTTCTTTACAGTTAAAATGCAAGTTTAATTCCATTTATCACGCGACTATAAAGTTAGTTTCTCGACAAGAATAAGTAAGTTTAAAATAAGTTAGGGGCGACGACGACGGTATTTCGAAAAGTTTTTATTAAACGCCCTGAGGGATATAATTGTAAAAAAGTTATTTTTTCAACAAAAAAGGAGGAAATAACTTAAAAGGGTATAGAAAAAATGTTTTTTTTTCAAATTTTCTGAATATTACATCTTATTCTGTAAAATTGAATTCAATTGATGTCTTTGTAATATTTCTTTCGATTGGCGGAGTACATCATATTAAAAATTCATCTAACAACAATAGATTTCCCTTATAATTATTTACACAACATTAGCCCTTAAAGAATAAATTATTGAAAACACATTATTTCTCAATATTTCTTAGGAGAAATATTGAGAAATAATGTGTTTTCAATCTTTATTTAGAAATTAAAAGAAAATAGGTTTTCTTTTAATTTCTAAACAAATTTCTTTATAATAATTAATAATTACAGTTTGTTTGGTTGAACCTGTTGTTCTCAGTAACTACTGGCTCAAATCGAAAAAAATATTTTCAATTTTTTTTTGTTGTCATTGCCTACATTATATCACATTAATCATTTCTATGTAACTTGCTGTACCTACGTTCGGAGTTATCTCGGATTTAGAAGTACTTAGGTATTTCCATTTGACCAAGAGTGCGAAACCGCAGATTAAAGTTAATAGACTATAGAAAAAAGACATAAAACCTCAAAAAACGCTTACCTTTTAACAGGTTTACACAGGGCGCTATCATCCACCAGCGCCTGCGTATACCCGTCCCCTCGGAAGGCGGCTGCTAGTTGCGCGCAAAGAGCGAACACTTCAGCCACCGTTTGTATGCGACGTACGATGAATATGTCCTCGAGGATGGAACGGAGAGCTGGACTTTGCATTGCCGCCTGGAATTGAGATTAAGGTAGTTTTTCTTACAGGTAATAAAAAAATAACATAAAACACTAAATCACTGCGCTACGTTAGTTGTTTCTATTTTTCTTTTAATACTTGATCTAGGCTTAGAACAGAATTTAATTCCAATCCAGACATTTAAATTGTCGTTTTTACATAGCTAACTTAACATTAATTAAATAAATTATTACAATTATCATAACCTTTAAGTTTTTTTTAAGTTTAAGTAACTTTTAAGTTACTAAGTAATAGTAAAACAGATAAAATATTCACATTTTGCACTTAAAAGTAAATAACATGAGATAAGAAACACTAACCGACATCCTCATAGCATCGTTAATATGATCGATCTTCCTCCACACTTGCGGTATGGGTGCGGCGAGGTGGTCCGCCAGCTCACGCGCGCGGAGCTCCACGGCCGCGAACAAGCCGTTGAAACCCATAAGTAGCATACGACCGGCTGATTGCCCCTCACCCTCGGGGGCTGATGAGAGGAGAAGCTCGTAACGAGATCGGAGTTCCGCTGCTAATATTTGGGAACTTGATGCTGGTGACTGGAAATAAATGGTTTAAATTTAGATGTTAACATATAACAATGGATAAAATCATTCATTTTGTATTTAACCTTAAAAAGAGATACGGCGAGAGATATAAATATAGGTTATTTTGGGTAATTATTAGATATATTTAAATGTAGAAGTCACTTACCTCCATGTCCATGACTAAATATCTAAAGTGCATTTCCAATTGTGCAAGTAAATCATTCAACGGCACCGGAGAGTTCATTATTACAGAATTAAGCTCGTTAATCATCAGTAGAGCCGACGGGTCTTCAGAATGAACCTTTTTCAAAGCCTCAGGTAATATAATAGTGCCAAAGTTATAATTCAATTGCACCAAATCCGCTAGCAATAGGTTTGCGTTTCTAACACATTCTACAGCGACCGGCAGGGCGGCGTCATCGACTGAAGCAGATTGTAAAGGCAGTAAAGATAATAGCTCCACTGCTTGCATGGATAAAGAACTCATATCATCTAAAAACCATTCCCCTTCCCTGGAAGTCAAATCTACGAGGCAATCCCCTGCGCTCTGAGCCCCATTTTCTAACATTAAATATCGTCTGTTCAAGTTACAAAGCATGCCAATTACGACGTTTTCTAACGCCACTGCCGCACCTTCTTCAGTTCGCACCCAATTGCTGATATTAG
>DWQW01012443.1:0-10825 GCA_018249695.1 Heliconius erato demophoon | reverse complement strand
AAAAAAAAAAAAAAACAATAAAAAAAAGGAAAGAACAAAGATTTATTATTTTTAAAAAAAAAAAAAAAAAAAAAAAAAAAAAAAAAAAAAAAAATTACCTCTATCTACCCTGCTATATGCAGGGTAAATAAATGAATAGTTACTTATGCTATTCATTTATAGGAAAAGTAATAAAGTAAATATAATATTGTCTTGACGTATACTAATATTAGGTTCTATAAGAAAAATATGTTGTAGTTAGCAAACGCACTCACAGTTTTTGTGGCTATGGATTTGCTTGAGGAGTTATTATGTATTTTTTTAAATAAATATTTACTGGTGCAATGAAAAGACGGAGTTCGATTCCAATTTATGGGGATAATTATTTTAAAATTACTTTAATACTCCGCCCCGCTCCACTCCTCGTAAGACTCACAGCAGCGTTGAAAAAATTAGTTAAACAAAGTACGATATTAATTCTTCTCATCTATTGAGAATATTTCCATTTCAATTTTTAGTTTTTATAGATTAAAGCTGTATCGAGTGCTTAACAGTGTGTTTCAATGTTAACACACTTCGTTCCTCATTCTCCACATAATTTTCACGACATTATGTGTTGAGTGACTAAACTTTGCGCGTTTTCTCACTAGAACTAGGAAATACAAATAATTCATTTAATGAAAAACTCAATAAATTAAATAAATATAACGTAACATATATATACATATTTATATATATTAATGGTAAATTAACTTCAACACATCCACTAGAGTGGTAAACGTGATTAGTTGCATGTTTGCATCTCTCATCTTTGAATGCATCGATTCACTCGCAAATATTGTCCTGTGACGTTCACACGGTGACCTCGTTTTGCCATACGCTCGTATAAATCTGTTAATTTGTACTGATATTTTAAGATAATATTTGTAACGAGCGACCTATATGTTTTATCTTTACGCTGTATCCCACACATAGCAGGGTAGGCAGAGGGAACCTGGTGATAAGACACTCTGTTTTCCACTTTCCACCATATTTTTCTAGGTATTGCGTGTTGAGTGACGGAAGTCAACGCTGGGCTTTATTTCTTTGTTGCCAGAGCGAAGAAATGAAAATATTAACAAATAATAATTAATTTCCGCGAGTGGGAGTCGAACCCACAACCGTCACGTTACAGTCACGTCCTTGTGCCATTGCGCTACACCGGCCTCTCTTCGATTTAATCTTAAATTATTTATATTTTAGCCTTTATATATGTTTATATATTGGGTTGAAATTCAAACCATATACTCAAGTCTACGGCCCCATGACTTCCTGAAAAATAATAAAAATAATATTGCTACATTTACTTAAAAAAAGATTTGGCCGTTTATATCGCAAAAAACGTTTATTTCGACACTACAAAGGGAATCAAAATTAATAGGGTGCTTCCGGTTGACCTAGAATTATGAAATTTGCTGCTAGTTTTACAGGTAGTAGTAGTTCAGGAAAAAATCTAAAAACTAAACATTTGGGGTTAAATTAACAAAAAAAATCCTTAAAAAAGGCAAACTTTGGTATTAAAACCGCTAGTTCTAGTGAGGTATCAGATGAAAGGGCTCTGGCTAAGCTAAGCTTGAATTTGAAAATAAAAGCTCGAGACCTCCAATTTTTGTAAAGGACTACGTACTCTCGGTGAGCGAGCCCGATTCGCGCTTGTCCGTTTTTTTATTTTCTTACGCCTAGCTACGCCGTAAAAGGTACCTAGTGGTTACACCTCCGACTAATCTAGACTAGTCTTGTTTGTTGGGACGGAAAATAAAGAAGATCATATTAGGTGATAAGATCGTTGTGTCGACTGTCCTTGCTCTAAAATATAACATATCAGTAGGTACTTGTTAACGAGCAGTCTCTATAGCCCGATAAGCATGGGAACGCTACACTGGTTTCTAATGAATTATTTTAAATATAATTTATATTTATATAGCTTTTTATCTGTAACAGCAACACATATTTTTTTTTGACCCTAACCCTTGCAGTAAGGGAGTTATGGGGGTAACAACCGTTACAATAAAAGTTAAAGTTCTTTTTCTCGGTATATATTTAAAATATCTTTATGAAATTTTAACTTAAAGTATGTCCATAAGCTTATTATTAAATTTTTTTCAGAATTTTTAAAACATTAGAAATGCATGAGGCCAGTCGTGGCGCACCGGCACCAGGTGTGACTGTAAAACCGACTGGTTGTGGGTTCGATCCCCACTCGAGGAGATGAAATTTTTACTTAAATTTATATTTCCATTTCTTCGCTCTGGTGTCGAGGTTAAGCGCGGCGTTGAGTTCTGCCACTCAATACGCAATGCCTCCAGAATTCGGCAGAAAGGGGGGAACGAAGTGTCTTAACACTACGTTCCCTCTGCCTACCCTGCTGTGTGCGGGATACAGCGTGAATCTGATTTAAATGAATTTTGATTTAATTAGAAATGCATGTGCGTATCAAAAATTCTGTTTCCTACTTTCCATAGAATTCTGGAGGCATTGTGTGCTGGTGGTGCAGTGGTGCACAACGCCGCGCTTACCAGTACCATAGCGAGGAAAATGAGAATAGAAAATATTTCATTTCCTCGGGTGACAATCGACCCCTGCCTTGTGCCCTTGCAATAAAAAAGGAAATTTAACAAAATTTAACAGGACAAAGAACACAATATCAGTTAAACATCAACTCAAACGCTTAGTATCACATTAATAGTTAATTGCCATTAGTGTCAATTAATAAATATGTTAATGAGAGCGAACACATTATATCATCATAACGAATTTTCTCCCACTACGACTGCGTAATCAACGCCTCGCGTGACCTATATTCATTAAAACGTAGGCAAATGCTACAATTGTACTTAAAAACTAGCGTGCCATCTCATGTTATAGCTTCTATAGAGCTTTTAAAAAGGAAAAGTGAAATTGAAATCTTAACTATTGAAGGTGCTAGTCCAGTCTGGCTTAGTCTAGTACTTATTTATATAATGAGTGGGAGAGTTACCTCATAGAGTCGAGTCCAGTTACGCTATTCAACATAATGTTAACCATTTCGTTGTAGCCCATTTTAACTCCGGTCAGAGTTACCTCGGGCTACCTCCCTAAATACACATATCTTAGTTATTTCCTTTTGACCACGCGGGCCATCAAGCAGGTGAATGTTAGTAACGTAACTTAATTTAGCTCTTCTCCTCCTCTACCTCTCTTAACGCTCACTTTTCCATCATAAATCTTTTTTGCCATTTTTTCATCACTTATTCGTTCGATGTGTCCAAATCACATCAGCGTGTTCCTTGAAATTTCCTACTGTGATTTCCTCGCTAGTACTTGCCATTCTCAAATGTTAGTAGTGATAGATATGTATGTAGCATTTAGGTCCTTATTTTGTGTTTCGATAAATCTTTAAAAATTTTTTTGTATCCCGCACACAGCAGTGCAGGCAGAGGGAACCTAGTGTTAAGACATTCCGTTCCCCACTTTCTGTCGATTTCTGGAGCCATTGCGTTTTGAGTGGCAGAACGCAATACCGCGCACCTCTTTACCAGAACAAAGAAATGGAAATATAAATTTAAGTAAATATTACATCTCCTCGAGTGGGGATCGAACCCACAACCAGTCGGTTTAACAGTCACACCTCGTGCCGCTGCGCCACGACTGGTCTCATAAGTCTTTTAAAAGTATTAATATGTATACTATAATATCGTTGCATTAAAATTGAATGAAAAAATGAAATAGTTTGAACCGTGTAATCGAATCGATTAAAATATTAAATGCATTTTGCTTGTAGCGTATGTTAAATATAAATTTTCCAATAAACTCGTTGCCTCGCCCTCGGTTACTTATAACTAGAAGTTTCCAATCTATTTTATACGTTTATTTTGGGAGTTCTGGTCTGGCTCACGTTTTCATATATTATAAGAAAAAAAGATAGAATCTATAGAAAGTGAAAATCATTTACTCCTCATTTTAGTAAAAGCTTTTAAGTTGAAGAAGTGTATATTACAAATATAAATATATAAACAGTATCGACAGTATCTTTACTAATCCCTGGAAGTCGTCCTGGCAGAGCGGCACGGAGTCTAACTATAAACGCGACGACGGTTGTGAGTTCAATGAGCAATCGAGGCAGTGATTTATTTACATTACCTCGCAAAAAGACAAAACGCACCGTTGAGTTCCGCAACTCAACACGCAATATTACCAAATTAGGACAAAAGTGGGTTACCAAGTGTCTTACGAATGGTAGGTTCCTTCTGATTGCCCTATTATATGCTGGATACCGCTTGAAGCTAAAAATATTAATCTTAACTGAAATTAAAGTCACAACTATATTGTTCCCTCCGGGGAATCCCAAATGCGTCACGATGATATTGGTATTATAATATAATATATGCTTATATTTAGCCCTTGTTTTTAGCATTAAAATATTTTTATAAATGTCATTATTTACTGATTTAATGCATTTGCTTATTGTGTGTATTTCACTGCATATGTTATATTACATTTATAAATCAATATATATCATATTTATTTACGTATATATTAAAATATGTAATTAATTAATTATTTGTATTGTATATTACCTTTTACTATTATAAATGACATATTTATAAGATAGTCTCCTATAATTTAACCACCACTATCTTTTTTATAAAACTCCAACAACCAAGATTTCTTGGAAGAGATCGCTTTCAGTGATAAGTCTGCCTTATTGTATATTTTGCTTCATTTTAGTTTGTATACAATGTGAGATTAATTTATCACCAACAGTATACTAAAATAATAGCTACCTAAATAATAATACGAAAATAAAACAATAAAGTATATTGTAGAAATATATATATCTTGACTGAGAAACTTTGAACAACTACCGTCTTCTGCTCGAGTGCATCTGAGTGACATTGTAAGAGACATAATATACATACATAATAGACATAATATATACTTTTAAAAATATACACAATTACTTAAGCTTATCATGTATGCCCAAATATTCAAAGCCCTTTCAAAGTTCACATTTAAGCTCTCTCGCAATAAAACTTTATTTTAAAGCATTAGGCTACTTATATTTCTGTTTCTATATGAAATGATTTTCAATGCGGTTTGTATCACAGTCCATTATAGAACAGAACTTTAATGTAGTATTCTCAAAAAGTTATTTATTTTATAGAATAGAAAATGTATTTGGAAATATTAAAATAAATGTATTTAATAAATTTATGTAAATATTTTTAAGTACTAGTATTAATCTATTTCTACTACTTAGTATTACTACTTATAAAAAAATAAATAAATAAAGTTTATGTGAAACGTAATGTGGAAGAATTGAAAGATCTTTTGAATTACTGTAACGATCAAAAAGAAATTAAACTCTTTGAATGACCCGTCACCCGTCATCCGTTATCGGTTCACTGTTCTTTGTCATCCATTTCCATTTGCCATTCGTGTCCTCTGTTATTCATATATTTTTGTTGTATAATAGACAAAAATATAAAATATTAGACTACATTTTAATTTTCTATAAACGTTTTTATTTAAATACATTTGTGATATATTCAAAGCTAATTTTTATTTTAATTCCAAAAAAAAACTTCATTGGAGTATTTTTCCAAATATACTTGATTTAAAAAGTAAAATTTTAATAATTCATAGTAGCTCCAATGTTTTTAAATATTACCCTCTAATCTATTTGTAACTCAGTAATAATGTACATATCCATTAAAATAGTGGTTACGAACTGGTAGCGTAAAATTAGTTAAATTAAAAAAATAATTGGTATTTGTTATTAATAATTATTTTTAAATAAATAATAGTGTAGCATATTAGAGAAATAAATGGTAGTAAATATTCTTTTTTTGATATTTTTTACATATATAAATATAACTAATAAATTTTTAGATAAAAAAGGCACAAAAGATTATTCAACATATAACAGTGTAGATTTATTTAAATTAAGTCTATATAAAAAGACGAAAATCGACATTATTGTATATACAAGAGGAATCTTCTCGGATTTTAGTAAGCCATCTTAACCTAAATGTTAGTATAGGCTTAGTTTAAATTTCATGTGTAATTTTCACTTCCCTGCGGAACAAGTTCGTAGTCAAATACAATACATTTCGATCGTGATAGCGTTCTCAAGTTTGATACTTTGTTATTGTATCGATATTGATATATTGATTTTACTTGTCTATATAAGTTATGTTAGGTATTTTAGTATTAACTATGGTGTAACGAATGTTGCAATCCTTTAGAGTCCTCGAATTTATCAGATGGAATGTACTTCACAGATAGGCACATAAGGAGGGAATGTAAATTTAAATAAATATTTAATTTCCTCGAGTAGGAATCGAACCCACAATCAATCGCGTTTACAGTCACACTTTATTCTCCTGCCCCACAGCTCGCCTCTCTCTTATTAATTTTACTTACTGACAATATAACTTGACAATCTATTGGTGTTCAATTAATTTAATGATATAAAGGTTTATTATTTTTTATTATCCTACAATAATTAATTTTATTATCAGCGTAAATTGAATTTATTAAATTTTATAAAATAAGCCAAATTATTAAGTGTAAAGTTTAATTGTCATGGCAATTCCAACGGTTTGTAAAACTAAGTAGAAAAAAAAATATTTTGAATTATAAAAACTATTTCTAAAAATGTTTATTTTTTATAATAATAGTTAAAAGGTTATCAAGCATAAAACAAATATAAACCCACGGAAACCACATATAAAGGTTTAAAAATCAAGCATTTCCGTTACCATTTTCTAATATCCTTTTACCATTGGAAACAAATGAGAGTTTCATTTTATAAAAAAATAGGTTTGGTATAAGCCTATGGGCGTTAAGTTTGTATTTAAAGTACATAAATTAAATATATACCATATATTGTTCACTCCATATAGCAGGTTAAGCTAGGGAAGCAAGCCGTGAATCTAGTGTCAAGACACTCCGTTTCCTACACCCCAAATTTGCATGACATTGCGTGTTGAGTGGCGTAACAAAACACCGCGTTATAGGTTTTCTGCAGAACGTGAAAATGAAAACAATTTATTTCAACCAGTAGGAATCGAACCCACAGCAGTCTAATTACATACTTACCTATAATACAATGATGTGTAGTTGTCTCAGTTAACCTGCGAAGACACTTTTAAAAACACTTAAGAAAGATCACGTGCAACAATGAGGGTTCCCTTGAGGATATACCTAGCGGTGTTGATGACAGTAGATGAAACTATAGAATTATCCTCTGACCGTGGTGGTCGTGGTCGTTCTCTACTGTACCATAAGTAGTAACTTTTTATAAATAGCAACAGAAAATAAAAAATATATATAAAATATTTGAAATTTTTATTTCTTTTTCCGTGCCCTACTTTCAACCGAATTCTAGAGCCAAAGTATGTTGAGTGGCGGAACTCAACGCCGCGCTTTAGCTCGGTACCAGAGTGAGAAAATAAAAATATTAAACAGTTCATTTCATTGAACGAGAATCGAACCCACAACCTGTCACTTGTGTCTCTGCCCCACGACTGGCCTCAGAATAAATATATAACAAAAATATTCTCTATACACTACAAAACCGATATATTTAGATGCTGGTAAGCTGTATCAGACAGCATGATGAAATGCCAGCTGACCTAATCGTTACATGCTCGAGGACTTGTATGGCTTGACGTAGAGAGCTTGACAAATTATTGTGTCGGACATTCCTGACAGTTGTGTATACATTTTATTTATTCTAAAATATGTATGTAAGTTTTATTTATAGTTTATTTATATGAAAATGTTGTTACTTTTGTTAAATATCACTGCCTTTTTTTCTGTAAATATTAGGTGTTGAGTGAATAATATCCCTCCGATTGATTAGTGCTTGAATTATAAAAAAAAAAAAATCAGTTTAACGCTATATCCCGTTTACAGCAGGGTGGCAGGCAGAGGAAACCTAATGTTAAGACACCCCGTTCACAATTACAGTCACACTCTTGTGCTACTGCGCCGCAACGGGGTCGTCAATATCTCATCAATAAGATTAATATGTTATATTTTACTTTGTAATAACTAAATAAACTATACTTTTCTAGTACTAAAATAGGCTAACACTTATTCTTGTCAAAAGTTGATCGATGTGTCTTCTTAGTACTTTGAAGATCGAGTAGTATGTATAAAAATTGGAAAACTGATTTCGTTATAACGTTGTTGGTCCGAATTCTTGATTTGTTTTATCAAAATATATAACCATTGCTCAGAATGGGGATCGAACCCACAACCTTGACCTTCGTTCTTAACATTATAATAAGAATTATCTTAATATTTTTTAAATACACACAAACATATATTACCTACATGTATTTATATATACATAAATACAATTATAATGTAAAATCCAACACAAAACATGAATGTAATTAACTTTTTGAGTTAATGGAAAAACAAATGCTCTCAGTCTACAGGGTTCCCCGGGGTACAGGAGTATAACATTATGCCCCGTGGCAAGCAACTTTGCCATTAGAAAGTGTACAAAGTTACCCCGCGGTCTTTAAGTTTCCGCTGAAGATACTTAATATTTTAACTTTTGTCGAATCGAGGGTTCTCATGTTTTATCTTGTATGTTTTACCTGATATGTATTATTTATAAATCAAGTTGCTATTTGATATTTAAATGTTTATTTTTTTTGTGGATTCGTTGCATTGGTTGTACAGCGGTGTTGAGATCCACCACTTTACATTTTGTCCCATAAATGAAGCATAATGAATGCATGCATACCATGCACTGCATGGGGAACGGAGTGTCTTAACACTAGATTTTTGTCGACTAACAACCATATATTAATAAAAATTGAATTGATAAATTTCATCAAATTTTTTGAATGATACGAAAATCAAAATTAATGTCATATAAGTTCGTATCTTAACTTATAGCTTTTCTGGAGTCAAATATTAGGCAAAAAAAGATTAATTTTTCCAAGTATGAACTATTGTTACAAACATAATACTTTTTATTTTTTTATTATTATTCGATTTTTTTTAAATATATAATCTTGTAACTATTTATAAAACTTAAATACAAAATTGACCCCAAGCAGTGCCAGAGGTAATATAAAAAAATCTTTAGAGATGAAACTCCTAACTAGATATGTACAATCTACATAAAGACAAGTTGTTAATGTGTACCATAATTTTTTTCAACCTCCGCATGATATATATATTTTTTTTTTTCAACTATTTACAAACAAGCATGATATGCGAAAGCTTTATGTTGTATGCAACATACAGTAGCGCTAGGTAGAGAGGAAGGGAAAGGGGAAGGGGAAAATGAAAAAAACCCATTCCTCTGAGCCGAAAACCGAATCCACAACCGTCTTCGTTTACAGTATATTAAAATGGAATAAAACTTTCTGTGAAGTTCTTAAGTATACTTATTCTAGCTTAAACTACATATTTTATTTTATATGAAAAAAAAAACATATATAAATATAATTGTCTATAAATTATATATTTTTTAGCTTCACGTTGTATCCCGCACACAGCAGGATGGACAAAGGGAACCTAGTTAAGACAATCAGTTCTCCAGCTGAGTGGCGGAACTCAATGCTTCACTTGGCCGTCGACACCAGATCGAAGTAAGAAAAAAATTAAATATTTCGAATGGGAATCGAAGCTACAACCTGTCGCGCTTATAATCACATGCTTGTGCCTTTGCGTCACGACCTCCAGTCAACTATTATAACAATGACCAACTCAAATACAAATTATTCATTGAAACTTAGAGCTCTCGAGTGTGGACTAACTAAGTGTAGTAAAGTGTAGAATAGAATCAGGTCAAGTAAAATAAGCGTAATGTAATCTAACTTCTTGAACTTCAAGATTCAACATGTAGTGTTAGTTGGTTAAGCACGAGCTAGTGAGATCCTGATTATATACATATTTTATGTATTTCATGATATTTACTAAAACAGTGTACGTATTAGTACGTTGAGGTCGTCGTAGTGTAACGCGACGGTTGTGGGTTCGATTCCCACTCGAGGGAATAAATTATTATTTATTAATATTTGAATTGGTGTGCCCTGGCACTAAGTTAGTGTTCGGCGTTGAGCTCCGTCATTGAAAACGCAATGCCTCGAATAATTTGTCAGAAAGTGAGGAACGGAGTGTCTTAACACTAGATTCTCTCTGCTTACCCTATTGTGTGCGGGATACAGCGCGAAGCTGATTATTATTAGTGTACGTATTATACATACACACATATGACTGGGAATAGCTTATATCTATATTACGATATCGTTCGAGTCCAAGATGAAACTATAATGTTATATGAGTTTGGAACAGTGGTGTGTATAATTAAATAATGTATTGATTCGGTTATTTGAAGAATTTTATTTATGAGATTTCTATATTCGGCATAATGTAGGATAAGGTAGGCCTTGTCTTTTTACCAGACTCTTAAATAACTCATTGCCTCGATTGGACATCGAACTCACAACCGTCGTCACTGTCTATATATTTATATTTATAATATGCTTAGGGTCATAGGTCCTAAATATAGTTATTTTACTGCCTCCTAAAACATATCACAATGTAAGTATATTAATTGTATTTCTTATTCACCAACTTTGCTTTATAAATTGATCGAAGTTTGCTGTAAAAATTTCAACGAACAGAATTTTTATTTGATTTCGAATACACTAAGTACTACTACTATAATCTCTATATATAATAAGACAGTAAAAATATTTTGTCTGTACATTTAGTAATTTTGACTGAAATGGATAGAGGGACACTTAAAAAGACTAATAGAAAGCAAAAAGTTTTTTTTTGAATTTCTTGT
>DWQW01012442.1:0-10826 GCA_018249695.1 Heliconius erato demophoon | reverse complement strand
GAAAGATTAATTTTGGAAGCCAATTCTTTTAGAGAAGTCCGCCCGTTGGGAGTAAAAAGTACAAAGGTATGTCTTTATTTACGCAATACGGAATTGAATTGTAATGCCAAAAAACCCTTAATAATATTTTTTGTATCATTAATTATTATTTATTCCTGAATAGAAGTTGCCAATATTATATTATTTATAAAATCTAATTTTTTGCGTATTTGGTAGTTGAACCCAGCGCCACGACTGGCCTCAACGGCTAGTAGTGGCGCAGGGGCATAAGGTGTGACTGTAAAACCGACTGGTTGTGGGTTCGATCCCTACTCGAGGAGATGAAATATTGACTTAAATTTATATTTCCATTTCTTCGCTCTGGTGTAGAGGACAAGCGTATCGTTGAGTTCTGTCACTCAACACGCAATGCCTCCAGAATTCGGCAGAAAGTGGGGAACGGAGTGTCTTAACACACTACGTTCCCTCTGCTTACTCTGCAGTGTGCAGGATGCAGCGTGAGGCTGGTTTATTTGATTTATTTATTTTGGTAGTTGAACCAAAATGGCCGCAAAAAGGAAAACTATACCTAATTTTATATAAGTATTAAATCATTTTAAAAAGCGAATATTTTTGGAACTAATTCTTTTGTAAAAGTACATTGAGATTGAGATTCAAATCCATTTTATTTTAAAAAAAGATTTAATAAAAACCTATTAAATATGATATTGAAAGAAGTCAAATAAAGTATTAAATATGAAAAGTTAGCAAGATTAGTCGATCATCGAATATTTTGTGATTATAAACAAACGCCAGCGAGCGAAGTAAACACAATTAAGGCTATTGACGTTAGTCCAACATAAAGCTGATTGTGCACGGAATTTCTAAATATAGCCTCATTCATATAATGTAGGAATTTACAAAACTTTGCTAAACAGTGTTATGATCGAAAGTAGTAAATATGACAATTATATAATTACACAAAAATACTAAAAATATTAAAAATATCTGAAATCACTTTGAATAAATAAAAAAATAAGATGTTTGGCTAGACTGTCTTTGTTTACTCCATAACATTTTTTTTTCCACACTGTAATCTGTATTTAGCGGGGTAGGAATTGGAAACCTAGTAACTATTACGACGTTTCGTATTGAATGGTGGAACTCAACGCTGCAAGGCAAAAGGCGTAAGGCTTGTCAAGGCAAGAGCAAGAAAACAAAAATAATTAATTGCTCATAGTTAGAATCGAGCACTACATGTTTAGGAGATCAAGGACTTTTAGTGGGTATTATGGATGGTGTGGAAAAAAGTTAAATATATATTAATATTAAATAAAACCTATAGGACTTATTGATATTACTCATTTTATAGAGACCTCGCGATATACATTCACTGGACGTCTAGCATAATCGATTTTAATTGATTCCAAGCTAAAGCGTGAACGTCACGCGTATCTGGCCAACGGGGACTAAACGTGGCAGTAAATAAAGCCGGTTGCATATTGACAAGCGTATATTATAAGTGTATTGGATACATACATACATAATGTAGATATTTTGAGGCCATTATGGCACAATGAGACCGTGTCGGCCTGTAGATGTATGTGGGTTCAATTGGCACTAGGGGTATGATTAAAAAAAACCAATCTCGTAATGCAACGCATAACGGCAGAATCTATCAATTACAAATGAGTCTCAAAAACCGGATAAGCGCGAGTCGGGCTCGCTCGCTCGCGTAAAAAAATTTGAGGTCTCGAGCTTTTTTTGAAATTTAAGCTTAGCTTAGCCAGAGCCCTTTCATCTGATACCTCACTTGAACTAGCGGTTTTAACACCATATTTTGCCCCTTTTTTAAGGCTATATCTCTTTTAAGGATATATATATATATATATATATATATATATATATATATATATATATATATATATATATATATATATATATATATATATAAATATATATATATATATATATATATATATATATATATATATATATATATATATATATATATATATATATATATATATATACAAATATATTTCATAATTATAAGTTATATATGTAGATTACTTTCACAGTGTTATACACATACGAGATACGCGTAATTTTTTTTGTGATATAAACGACTATATCTTTTTTTTAAATAAATATAGAAATATTTTTTTTAGGAAATCATGGATCGTAGATCTGAGTATATGGTTTGAATTTCAACTCGATATCTCAAAGCATTCCTGATATAACTATAACTGAAGGAGGATAAAATAGACAGACAGACGGACAACAAAGTGATCTCATAAGGATTCCTTTTTTCTTCAAATGTACGAATCCCCTAACACGGACTTAACGTAGTAGAGTGTCTTAACACTATACCTGTCTTGTTCAGTTGCAGGAGACATCGTAATTTATATGGTTTGATTAAAAATCTCATCTTATCTTTCACATACTTTTAAAGAAATATTAAGATAGATTTAAAAAAATAATGGCACAATACAAAAGAAAAAGAAAACAAAATGCATAGAAACAAAATACATCTTTGTATATAACAAACATAAGACCTACATACAGACCACAAGAACAACACAGAGACAAATATGCGGTTGAGGGCCTTAACCGCAGAGGGGTTCTTATTGACACCATATTATTTTCTTTTTTTTTCTTTTATTTTAGCATGTGAAGCGAACGAGGCTGTTGTGGTTTAATGGCACAAGAGAGTTGTGAGTTCGATTCCCACTTATAATTTTCTCGTTCTCGTAGCGAGCCGCCACTCCACACGCAATACCTTGAAGATGTCGTGGAAAATGGGGAACGGAGTGTCCTAACCAGTAAGTTCCCATGTTCAAAAATTTGGATAATGGTAATGAGAACACATTTAACGATAAAGAAAAAAAAAGCGCATTCGCATGTTAAATTTGTTTCGAGTTTTTTGCTGTGCGTGACGTAGCCTGCTTAATAGAGGGCTACGTGTAAAGAGTCGGTTACTATCGCTTGCGACGTTCACTTGTTTAAATATTGTGCTCATTTTCGTTTCGCTTATATATTTATTTTAGTATTTCTTTAAATTTCTTTCTTTCCTTCTGTAAATGTGTAAAATTATTTATTTGTGTATCTTCTTAAGTGTTAAGTAAATTTAGACTATTTTTCTACAATATTCTGGAACTTTAATTTCACTCCGTAATTAAAAATATAAAATATTATTAAATAGCGTAATTCACAAAAACCGCTATAAGTCAACCCGTGTCAAACGCAAACGAGCGAGAGATAAGTTTCATTTCAATCAATATAAGTTTCATTAAAAAAATAGATCCCTGCAGATTTAAGCAATGGGATCTCAGGCCATAAATAACACAATAACAATGAACGCCATCGAATTGCTTTAAGCACGTGCACTGAAAAAATAGTTAAATATAAATGAAGTACTTCGTATGACAAAAATATTTTATTTTAATGTTGGATTTACCTTTGTATGATTGTGATTTTACCGTTTTTTATTTGACATTGATAATGAAAGGTTATTGCATGATAAAGAAAACTTAATAAAGATAAACTTTTGTCTTTATAGTATGTAATTTTGAAAATGCAAAATTAAATTAATTCAACGCTCTGTTTACAGCCGCAAGTCTAGGTTCGACTTGCTGCTAGGGAGGCGCCCTTGCCGCTTATGACATAAAGCAGCCGCGTAGTGTATTATCAAAACAAGTAGTTCATGATTGAATGTATTAATCTGTTCAGCATAATAAAAGTATTATAGGTAGTGTCCGGGCGAGTGGGCCGCTGGCTTGATATAAAGTGTAATGGAACGTAAAACACGTCCAAGAAAACGAGGCTTGTTAACTTTTCCAAAATAGTAAATACCAACCATATATCGATAATTTCCTATTAAATAACTAACTCCAAATGAAAATTTAGATGCCAGAATTTAAATCTAGAGCTCTTGGATACTGTCCAAACGTTATAGGAATCTGGTTAATTAAGCTATATATTGTCATCGTGACATCGATACTTCTATACAATTGGTACAACTATTGTAGTTATAATTATTGTTGTAAATGGATCGCTTTTTTTTCTTAAATTAAATGATTGATAGACGTATAATACATTTAGGTTGGCTAAAACAATATCATTTAACAAAACTATGTTAAAAGTTTTTTTTTTAATTTCACTACCATTACTATACCTAAAGCAGAAAGGAAGAGTGCACTTAGTGATAAGGCATTGCGTGTAGAGTAGAAATTTATTCACTTTTCTCCGAGTGAAAATCAAACCGCAACCATCCCGTTTACAGTCCGTACGTATAGACTAAGAGGTCGCGGGATTTTTCGTAACGATCACGGATACGGCCAGATTAAATTCTATGGGTTGTAGAGCAATCCCCTCATGTGAATGGTCTCGGTCTGCCTGCTCTCAGTGGTTGCAACTCCGAGATATAGAGCTTAGAAGAGGCTTTATTGTTACGAAAAAAAAACGATCAGGGAAATGGTCAGTTTTGGTGCATACTCAAAGTATGGCGTCTCCTTATTTGAAATAAGTTGGTCTGCCGGCTCTCAGTGGTTGCATTTCCAAGATATGATACTCGCAAGTCACAATATCGTTGCGAAAAAAAAACGATAATGGAAATGGTCAGTTTTAGTATCAATTCGAAGTATAGAGTTCCCACAAATAAAATGAGTTGGTCTGCCAATCCCCAGTGGTTGCATTTCAGAGCTATCATAGTTTAAACACTATATATAATTTGTAAAGAAAGTCTAAAAAACATCTAAAACTTGCATAACGAACGAGTTTTTCAAGTGGATGCGAGCCGCTGTAGTATGTGTCTATTTTTTGTTCATTTGTAGAAAACGATAGTGAGGAATATCTAACGTGGAGCTCTAATAGACCGGCTAAAGTATAAGAATTAAAGACATGGTGTCTTAACAAAAAATGTTCAGTCTGATAAGTATTATTGATAGACCTATTAAACTCGAGGGGTCAGGAACATCTGATGTGGAACTCTTACAGAACAGGTAAACTATAAAAATAAAGGTATATGGTTCTTTAACAAAAACTGTTCAGTCTGATGAATATTACACTTCGAGGGTCAGGATTATGGAACTCTCATAGACCAACAAAACTATAAAAATTAGGAATATAGTTCCATAGCAATTTTTTTGAGTTTGATGAATATTATTGATCCTTGAGCTGAATATGCTTTCAGCGTGGCCTATGAAGCCCGAGGATCAGGAACTTCTAATGTGAAACTCTAAAATATCACCTGAAAAAAAAACAAGAATCTATTATGGTGCCTTAGCAGTGTTGGCTTAGCAGTTTTGAGTATTTTTAAAATAGAAAGTCATGAACATATCTTATAGTCTGCAGCGATCCATGTTAAAAAAATCAGTCTATCAGTATAAGTTGTTAGTGATTTACTTAGATTGCACATAAGAAAGGTGCCAGAGTATCTTTTCCGTACGCGCTCAATTTCTTATATGTAAATATCGTTACGTGGATTTAATATTATAGCGCAGTATTGGAGACTACTACGGACTAAAGTATTAAAAAGACCTATTTTTTTATGGAAAAAGACAAGGCAAACGAGGGTACTGCTCACAAGGTCGTAAGCGATCACCGCCGCCCACGACCCCGTGTAACACCAGAGGAGCTACAGGTGCGTTGCCGGCTTTTAAGGTGGAAATAGATGCGCTTTTGAAGGTACCCAGATCGTATCGACCTGGAAACACTGCCACAAGTAGGTCATTCCACAGTTGAGCGGCGCGTGGAAGGAAGTTCCTACGAAACCGCACAATAGTGGAGTGCCACGTATCCAGATGGTGTGGATGATACTTAAGTTTGTGACGTACTGTGCGGTTAGAAAGTGCGGCAAGTAACAGGTAAAACAGTTTTCAGAACACTCCCCATGATAAATGCGGTAGAGATCGCACACCGAGGATACATGTCTACGCAAAGACAATGTGTCAAGCCCCGCACAGATCATTGGGTCCGAACGGCTCTACGTTGCATGCGATTAAATGGATCGAGCTGATACTGGGGTTCATCAGCCCAGAGATAAGAATAGTACTCCCTATTAGGCCGAACCTGGGCCCTATACAGAGCCAATCGGTATTTTGGCGTGAAGTACTGTCTCGCTCTGTTGATGACCCCTGGTTTCTTTGAGGCCAACTTGGTCTTGCTTTCCATTATCACGATACTGGCAGTCACTCTAAACGCTAAGGCCCAATGTGCTGATACTGGCCGCGGCTATAAGGGGAGTGTTTTGGAAGACTGGTGATACGACAAATGGGATTTTTTTAGTGGTTGAACCAAGTTCCTTTCACTTCATGAGGAAACATTCCCGAAGGATGCCCCAACTGAAGACACAAGTTTACTTCGGCAACGATCGACGTTTTCCTGAGACTTGCGCGACCGGAGTAAACAGCGTCCAATATGCTATCATCTGCATAGCAATGAATGCTAGAATCTTCTTATATGTTGTTGATAGGCAGCAGAAACAGCGTAGGGGACAGCACGCAGCCTTGGGGAAAACCAGCGTTCATGGGCATATAATCGGAGCAAAAACTTGATGCTACGCCCAGTGAGAAGGCTGGCGATCCACTTGCATAAATTCTCGGGAAGCCCATACGATGGAAGTTTATCAAGGAGCGTCCCATGCCACACTCGATCAGCTACTCCCCTTCTGTCAGGCCCCTTTCCATTGCTTACAATAGCCGCAGCCCAGCGGTGGGTTAGGTAAGATCACCGGTTAAGCGACCATGGCGGAAGCCATATTGACGGTGATTAATCAATCGGTGATCTTCTAGATAAAGCAAGAGCTGGCTATATGATGCTCTACATGACTTTTAAGAGTAGGGAGGTGATAGTAATAAGCCTTTAGTTAGATGGATCGGAATCATCGCCTTTCTTCGGGATCGGGTGGACAAGAGCGCTCTTCCATAAATCTGGGACTACGCCGACTGAGTAAGAGTGCCGAAACAAATGCGTTAGCACCAGTGTCAGCTCAGGAGCACAAGAACAGAGCACTAAGGGAGAGATGCCATCTGGCCCGCTCGACTTGTGGCTGTCCAAAGAGAACAGCTCTCGCCTAACAGCTGTTTGGTTGAACTTAACCTCAGGCATTGAGCTCTGGCACAGCGGGATGGTCGGCGGCGTTGTTTCTTGGTGGAGTTCGAGGCAAGTTCTCTTTTGCCGTGTGGACCAAGATGTCATTTCCCGTGTGTAGCGGCGGAAGCGAAAGCTGGCTAGGTTGCCAAGTACGGCCTTCTAGAGCGCCCAGAACTGATGAGTTCCAGACGGATAGCTCTCAATCTTCACGCCGATTTTGTATGTTCATGAGCGCTCGAGCTTCACGGATCATTCTAGGAATATATTTGTTCTTTCTAACGATGATTTAGGGCTTATCAAGCGCATGCCCATACTTGACATCAGAGATTTGTCTATTGACGGTAACACTAAAACTTGCTGATATGATGCGATGCTTCTAAATAACCTATGTATGCTAGTATAGAAGAAGTATAAAAGAAAGATGCTTGCTGTGGAGAAGCGATCTCGAAGCGGAGTCAGTTTAAGTGACCGAACCTGATGAGAGTGTGTGAGTGTGAGTTCCACATGAGATGTTCCTGATCTCAAGCTGAATATGTCGATCAATAATATTCACCAAACTCACAAAACATGTGCTAAGTAACCATATTCCTAATTTTTATAGTTTTGCTGGTCTATGAGAGTTCCTTAATCCTGACCCTCGAAGTGAATATGTCAATCAATAATATTCATCAGACTGAACAGTTTTTGTTAAAGAACCATATACCTTTATTTTTATAGTTTACCTGTTCTGTAAGAGTTCCACATCAGATGTTCCTGACCCCTCGAGTTTAATAGGTCTATCAATAATACTTATCAGACTGAACATTTTTTGTTAAGACACCATGTCTTTAATTCTTATACTTTAGCTGGTCTATTAGAGCTCCACGTTAGATATTCCTCACCATCGTTTTCTACAAATGAACAAAAAATAGACACATACTACAGCGGCTCGCATCCACTTGAAAAACTCGTTCATTATGCAAGTTTTAGATGTTTTTTAGACTTTCTTTACAAATTATATATAGTGTTTAAACTATGATAGCTCTGAAATGCAACCACTGGGGGTTGGCAGACCAACTCATTTTATTTGTGGGAACTCTATACTTCGAATTGATACTAAAACAGACCATTTCCATTATCGTTTTTTTTTCGCAACGATATTGTGACTTGCGAGTATCATATCTTGGAAATGCAACCACTGAGAGCCGGCAGACCAACTTATTTCAAATAAGGAGACGCCATACTTTGAGTATGCACCAAAACTGACCATTTCCCTGATCGTTTTTTTTTCGTAACAATAAAGCCTCTTCTAAGCTCTATATCTCGGAGTTGCAACCACTGAGAGCAGGCAGACCGAGACCATTCACATGAGGGGATTGCTCTACAACCCATAGAATTTAATCTGGCCGTATCCGTGATCGTTACGAAAAATCCCGCGACCTCTTAGTCTAGTAGTATCAGGCGCTCTGGCGACAATAGCCTTTTTGAAACATTCAATAACGAAGTTAAAAGCCGGTCGTGGGGCAAAGACACAACTCAAGAAAATAAAATATTTAATATTTTCATTTTCGCGCCCTAGTACCACCACGAAAAACTTAATGCCTCCAGAATTCGACGGAAAGTGGAGAACGGAAGTAATGTAATGAAAAAGGACTTTCTTAACACTAGGTTCCCAGAGTCCCTATGCCAAACCAAATCGTAAAAACAATAAGAAATTTAGAATACGTGCGTCCGTTCTTTCGACTATAACTTCCAACGATTGATAGCGGTATTTCTATAAAAAACGAATACATACTGGTATTGTATTTTCCGTTTTGACACGTCGGTTTCCCTACGATTTTTGGCTAACTCGTCCTTTTGGCTGTCACAACCAGTGGAAAAAATATTTTGAATGTTACAATTTTTTTGATGTTTCATGAATACTTTTATGCAATGCACAGAACATGTAAAATTTCTTCTTTTGTAATTTTTTTACTAATCTTGTTACTGAAAAATGTACTACTGTATGGGTATGATTTTTTTAATCTATATATATAAAAGGACTTGTGCTGACTGACTGAGGTAAGACGCACGCAGAGCCGTAACCGCTGATGGTAGAAATGTAAAATTTGGCCAGATGTTTATTTTCATATTCTGGACATCCACTAAGAAGGGAATTTGAAAAATTTTAACCCTAAAAGGATGAAATAGGGGTTGAAATTTTATATGGAAAAATCTTTAAATTGCCACCGATTTTTATAAAAATTTAAATTCAGACTGTTAAAAATATTTTATTAAACACGTGTTTCGTGATTTTTTTTGGATTCCCTCCTAATAAGCGGGCGAAGCCGCGCGCGCCCTCTAGTATAAAATAATAATATAATTAAGAAATATATACAATACTTTTTTATCGTGCTTGCTATAGCCAAACTGGACACAAATAACCTCTTAATGATGATGGAACCAGTCCTGGCTCCATCATCATTAATTTATACTATTAAGCAAACCTTATTTTCATTATGTGAACATGTTTACGCGTTTTTAGGTAACAAACGGATTCCAATTTTATGCTTGTAGCATCATAGCATTCTTATTTTTGCGTCGACTTGCTTATAAAAACTTAAAAAACAGAATTGCAAGAGAGAATCGAGTATTAAGACACTCCATTCCCAATTCTCCGTTTTATTTTCGAGACATTGCGTATTGAGTGGTGAATTAAAAATATAGTCGGTAATATATAAAAAGATAACATAAAATTTATAAATAGCTAAAAATATATAATATAGGTCAGTATTGCTAAAACGGTTTTCCCATTTTCTAATTTAGTGGTCCACCTCACACGGAATGATATACTGACCGCTCCACGCTTCAATGCTACGAGCAATCTAAAGTGAAAAAGGAAGAAATATTGGATATTGTGAATTACGATCGAAATATTCCCTTACAAAGTAGATAAATTTTGAATTAGTTTGAATTGTATGTGTAAAGTTATTTTTTTGTTCATACATACTTTTTTGTGAAGTCAAAATAAAAAGAAGCCGGAGTTAATTTTATTGATGAACAATAATTGCACTTAATAAATATAAATGTAGAAATAAGATTTTTTCAGGACATCAAGAGGCTGTAGATCTGAGTATATGATTTGAATTTCAACTCAATATCTCCAAGCGACAACGTGATCTAAGAAGGGTTTGTTTTTTCCTTAAAAGGTACGGAACCCTAAAAACCAGTCCAGTTGGACTCGCCCATCGAGGGTTCCGTACTAATTTCAGGATTGTAGGTCAATAGGAAATATAGCATAAAAAATTGAGAAACTAAAGTTAACCAAGAAATTAACTAAAATTATAAGTTCTCACTTTTTGCCAAATTTCATAATTTTACATTTACCGGCAATACTCTATAAGTTTTGATTACGCGACGAATAAAGTATACGAACTTAAGTTATATACGTGAATATGTTGTGTGCAAAGAACTACAAATATAAGTATGTAAGGTTTTTTTTTCTATGATATTTCATAGAAAAAAATCCTTACATATTTATATTTGTAGTTCTTTTCCCACAACATTAACTCTTAAGCTGCATAGTATATATAGTGCATACCGTAGATTTGAAAAATTGATATTAATTTTTAGTTGATATCCTCACACGATATCGAGACCATTTAGTTCTCGACAGACGGACAGACGGGTTCTTCTTTTAATGTACGGAACCTTAATATTACATTTCCTTGAGTGGAAATCGAACCCACAACCTGTCACGTTTACAGTCGCTCGCTTTTGCCGACGACTGGCCT
>DWQW01012441.1:0-10826 GCA_018249695.1 Heliconius erato demophoon | reverse complement strand
ACAGACAGACAGACAGACAGACAGACAGACAGACAGACAGACAAGAAATTCAAAAAAAATCTTTTTGCTTTCTATTAGTCTTTTTAAGTGTCCCTCTATCCATTTCAGTCAAAATTACTAAATGTACTGACAAAATATTTTTACTGTCTTATTATATATAGAGATTAAGAAAAAGTATGCATCTCACTATAAACGTAATAGATGCTACCTGCAGCCGGTAACCTATGTTGACGGCATTCAAATCCCATCAGGGGACAGGCTGCTTAAAGAGTTCAAAGTGACCACGCAATAAGTCAAATTCAGATAGTAATTTATAACACTTACTTTTTTCTGATTCCCAAGTTATGCGTGAAAAGGTGTGAAACTAAAAAAAACACTACGGATTTGAATAGTAGTCGCGCTTTATTTTATCCGACGGAGAAATTATACCTATGTATAATTTTATATAAAAAATAGATAAATATTTCTGCTTTATATAATTATATAAAATATTGGAGGACCGGTTTAACTTATTAACGGAGTGTTTTTCCGCCTCTAAGCAAACATCGAGGATATTAAAAATCTGATATTTAAAAATTGAGGCCAGTGACTGTAAAACCGACTGGTTGTGAGTTCGATCGAGGAGGATCGAGGAGATGAAATATTTACTTAAATTTATATTTTCATTTCTTCGCTCAGGTGTCGAGGCAAAAGCGCGGCGTTGAGTTCTGCCACTCAACACGCAATTAGGCAGAAAGTGGGGAACCGAGTGTCTTAACACTAGGTTCCCTCTGCCTACCCTGCTGTGGGATACAGCGTGAAGCTGATTTAATTTTAATTTAATTTATTTAAGATATTTAAATAAAAGCCGATTATTTTATGCCCCAGTAAAGTATATAATAAATATCTCATTATATTAAACTTGGAGCATCAATTGTCTAGTTAGAAGAGCTTAAATTCTGTGCGAGTGTTCACTTAAGGGGATTATTGCCGGTACCTTAGCCGAAGTTATTTACTAGGAAAACTACCATTCCTTTAGATTGTTCTGTAACTTACTATTTTATTTATTATTAAAACTTCAATTTTGTAAATTGATTCACCTTTTTATGTAATCGGATTTTATTTTTACTTGTTTTATAAAAAAAAATATTTATTCTACCTATATTACAGGAAAATATTGTTTTTTTCAGGCTGTCCATTATTTATCTATTGAAAGATATACATAGAATATATATTTTAGTAATTTAAAATCATGTCACCATAGCAAATGAATGAATATACGCGTAGGGTATAAGTTCAAATTTATTTCTGGCATAAGTATTTTTCTTTATTGTTGTTAGGCGAAGTCGAGTTTTGGCACTCAAGACGCAATTTCATTGTAATAACTATATAATCAAATCAGCTTCTTGATATATTTTGTATATAACAGAGTAGACAGATGGAGCCTAATTTCTTTTCGTTATCTCTAAATTTCCAAAAGATTACCAACGATCACAATGATAAAAGCACGAGCCAAAATATTGTTTATGAAATAACATTTCAAACATGTTCGGAAGTCAGTTAAATTTGGTGCCGTGACCAGGATGGTCAAGCGGATTTACTATAAAAATATAGAAGTATATGTTTATAATTTATTGTCCGTAAAATGGATTGAGATAGAGAAGGTACTCTCGACGCAGAGGACTGTAAACGTTGTAAATATTTAGTATTTTCATTTTTTCGCTCTGGTTTCGAGGAAAAGCGCGGCGTTGAGTTTCGCCACTCAACACTTAATGCCTCCAGAATTTGGCGGAAAATAGGGTACGTAGTTGTCTTAATGGGAACGGAGTATTTTACAATTAGGTTCCCAAGGTCCCTTTGCTATAGAATACGCTAAAATAAATATTCGGAAGTTCTACATACTGTAACTGCGCCCTACGTGCTAAGTATAGCACGATCCTCATGGGATTTGTGGGTACGTCAATATATTTTTGCTCGCATTACATTCAATTTTTAATACAAGGGCCCCAATAATAGTGTTGTTCATATCATTTATCTTCGAAGATATCCTAACAAATCTTTTTCTGTAACGACGAGATTGATGTTAGTACAAACCGTCATGAATTAAAGATATGCTTCCTTTTTGTTGATAAACTTTCGTTACAAAAACTGAATGTAGGAAACTTGTGAATAATAATAAGGCATGATGTAAACAGTTATGACTTAATTGAGAAAAGTAACAAATTTAAAAGAAAACTGATAAGTTTGCGATTGAAATGGATAAAATTTGAGACCATAGTGGCGAAGGGCACAAGCGTACGATTGTAAGCGCGATGGTTGTGAATGATATATTTAATATTTTTGTTTCCTCGCTCTGGTACTGGTTGGCTTTAGCGTGTGTCTGGATCGTGGCACAGTGCGGCGTTGAATTCCGTTCCTTAACACATATCTAATGCCACAAGAGTTAGGCGGAAAGTGTGGAACGGGACTATGTAAATCGGAATGGAATATCTTAACGCTAGGTTCCCAGAATCCCTATACCTAGCCTGCCTTGGAATCCTGTGGGATACAGTGTGAATGTAAAACAAAAATTATGCCATCGTGGCATAGTGGCAGCGTCTGGTTGTAAGCATGGCGCTTGTGGATTCAATCCCCAGTCGGAAAATTTAATTATTTTCAACGAAACGCCAAAACGAAACAAACCGTAGCGCTGTGCTCCGCTACTTAACACGCAATTTTTCTAATTCAAATAGAAATCAAAGAACGAAATGTTAAACATAATTAGGCGGTAAGAACTTAACACTAAGTTCTTGTCTTTTATTTGAAATATGCCTCAGAATGGAAATCGAATCTCGACCTACCGTTTCTATCACGACATCATCTAGTTTTGTAAACCAAACCCGAACCAAACAGGACATGGATTAAATATAACAAATGCAACATTGAACATTATGGCAATAGATCAAACTGTTACTGCTTTCGTTGATTTTCCAATTTCCCGTGTTGCAGCGTAGAGGCAAATAGGAATGCGTGCCCAAATCACATTCAGATGAACAGCCCTGAACGTGCAGTTTTAACTGACGGACGCGATTGGACTGCAATTAAGTTAGTGAAAAAACTTCTAGTTTCATTGTAGAATAGTTATTTATTTGTTGAATTGTAAAAAAGTCTATTTTTTTTTCAATATTTGATATATAATAAAATATTGAAAAAAATATATTTAAATTGTTTCTTTGATATATGAATAATAAGAAAACAAAAATTCAACAATATGTATTGGTTATACCTTGCTCTGACACTTCTTATGCTACACATTCTTTTGAGAGAATACAAGAACTACAGTATGCAGCGTCTAATACTCATATTGACGTGTTAGATTCACAATGTAGAGAATGAAATATTAATATTTTTATTTCCGCTAGTAACATGACAAAGCGTAGAGTTCCGCCACTCGACCCAGTGTCTAGTTTCTATATATAATGCATTTAAACTAGTGTCTAGAAACCCCGACAGAAAGTCGGAGACACTGGTTTAAATGCAAACATTTCCTAGAGTGGTAATCGAAGCCACAACCAATCGCGTTTCAGTAATACACTATATCACTGTGCCTCAATGGATCTCTAATAGGAATAAATTATTTATCAAACTTAAAGAAAACTTATACCGAAATTGCTTATGTCACTTGAGTGTAATATTAAGATCACTTTGAAAATGTAGATAGGTGGTTTTAACACAAATAGTTATCATTAAAAGTTGTCATTAAAAATTAATTCCTTTCGTTACCAATCTCATATAAAGCAAATTTCAGACCAGTTTAAATTAAAAACTAGATATTTTCTATCTAACAATGTATTTTTTATTAACGTTGAAATAGTGACCAGTTGTGGCGCAGGGGCACAAAATGTGACTGTAAAATCGACTGGTTGTGTGTTCGATCCCCGCTCGAGGAGATGAAATATTTATTTAAATGTATATTTCCATTTCTTCGCTCTTGTATCGAGCAAAATGTGGCGTTGAGTTCCGTCACTCAACGCGCAATGCCTCTAGAATTCGGCTTAAAGTGGGGAACGGAGTGTCTTAACACTAGGTTCCCTCTGCCTATCCTGCTGTGTCCTGTACAGAGTGAAGTTGATTTTTATGGTGTTTGATTAAAATGGTAGCTTGGCTGTAGCTTAGGTAAAAGAATAAAGAATATTATGATAATAAATAGATTATGTATCACTTTAGGTAGCTATCACTATTTAAACTAAATGCATAAAGATGCTAAATTAAATAGCTATATATTATTAAAAAAAAAACAATAATAATGTAAAAAAGTGTTTATTATCGAATTTTGTAGTTGAATTTCTGTTTTCTACACTCAACCGCTAATACTCGTATGCTTTGAATGCATCGCCCCACGGTTGTATTTTAATCAAGTATATTTATTGCATCGTTATTGTACTCATCATTACTTTGAGAACAGTCGTGGCTCAAGTCATAAAGTGCGCCTATAAATCGACTGGTTGTGGGTTCGATCCCCACTCGAGGAGATGAAATGTTTATTTACATTTATATTTTAATTTTTTTCGCTATGGTGTCGAGGGGAAAGCGCGGCGTAGAGTTGCGCCATTCAACACGCAATGCCTTCAGAAATTGGCGGAAAGTGGGGAACGGAGTGTCTTAACACTAGGTTCCCTCTGACCCTGCTGAGTGCGGGATACAGCGTGAAGCTGATTGATTTTGATTTAAAAATATACAAATATTTTATACATATTAATATTGAATAATACACAAATTAAACACGATATAAACCTAGCCTTAGCATCTCCCTCCTATTCTACTTTACCACGCTTACTTCCTATTGAAATATAATTATTATAATGAAAATTTCTCAAACGAACGACACAAAATACAATATTAAATATCCACTGTCATTTATTATGGCTTCTAGAATACCTTTGAAACTACGCTTTACATTTCATCTGTTTATCAAATACGTCCACGAGCAGACACTAATTGACTCACCTCAATCAAGCTGCTTTGTTTCGGTCTATATTTGATCTAAAATTAGTTCTGTTTTTTTTCATCTATGCATCTGGTACATTTTTGAGAATTGAATAAAGAAAAAGGCTAATTGAATGTGAATTTATGGATTTTAAAACTTCTCATACTTAATGAGCTATTAATGGTATAATAAGCAAGGGTATAATCAAGATTTATATATTTTGAAGGCTTGACTTTGGGGCTACAAACTAAACTATTACTAAAGCAAGCTAGACAAAGGAAACCTGGGAACCTAATCTTAAAACACACCGTTCCCTTTAAGATACTCCTGTTACCCATCCAATTTTCAAGGCATTGCATGTTGAGTGGCTCAAAGCCGTGATTGCTTATGTGATGATGAATATATATGATATATGAAAAATTGTTTTTATTAATAGGTTATGTTGTCAGAATAATTCGTTAGGTACAATAACGAAAGTAACGAAACTGACATTTTCGTCCAATCAAAACGATTCTTTATTCAATTGCTTCGTGCAATTACGTTAGCGAAAGGGATAAAATGAAACGACAGTTTTTCTCTATCTAGTATAAATTGATATGTATACCTTTAGTTTTAAATCTATCAATAATAAAATAAGAGTGTAAAATATTATCTTTAAGTATATTATTACCTTTTGCGAATGGCAAAAGCCACTATCGTTCTTTGTATAATTAATATAAGGAGAGGAGTTACAAAAATAAATTAAAATCAAATAAATCAGTTTCGCGTATCCCGTGTACAACAGGGTAGGCACAGGGAACCTAGTGTTAAGACAAGCGGAACTCAAAACCAGGCTTGGTGTTCTTGGTGCCAGAACGAAGAATAATAATTCATTTCCTTAAGTGGGAATCGAATCACAACCATCGCGTTACAGTCTCACCTTCGTGCCCCTGCGCCATGACTGATTTCCTTATAATAGTCATTGTACTAGAAAAAATTTGAACCCACGATGAATCACGACATTAAAATGGCTATTTCCTATAGAGATGAGGAGGCAATAGATATATTACGAAAACAACTAACTGCGCCACAATCAACATAATCAACGGCCAAAAACTCGGATTTGAGAAAAGGAACTCGGATTTGACAAAAGCAGACCATTCAAGATATTAACGTCCACTTCACATTTTAAAAAGAAAAAATAACATTTTTAATAATCAATTAAGAACAAGAGGGGCACGGACAACAAAAGTCTGTGGCGCATAACAATTCAACTAATAAAAAAAAACCCACGATGAATCATAAACTTGATAACTGAATCACAATGGTGTCAAAAACTATAAGCCTCATTATTTAAGGGAATCTTATAATATAATGGTAACTAATAAAATCATCATCCAATAAGGGATCGAAGCACGTTACTAATTTAAACATTATTCAGGATTTCAAGCTGTTCGCTTCAAATCGCTCGCTATTAATCTTGTATAAGCACCTAAACTATTAAAGGTTTTACTCGATAAGTCCCAAAACTAACAGATTAGACGGGAGCAACTGTTGATACTGTCATCTTATTTACATGAAATTATTAAATTGCTGAAGCGTCGTAGCAAAGTGAGGGCATGTAATCACATAACTTGTATCAAGCGTTTGAGAACATATGGCTTATTGGTCAGAGCGCTTGGACGGTTTCTAGGAGACGTAGGCTCGAATCTATAAAAGTATTTTTTTTGTTAAATGAGAAATAACACTTTAGAAAAGGTTAAGCATATTCATATACATCTAGCATATCTATTATATGATAAAAGATTTAACTATTGCGAAAATAAAAGTAGGAATAGGAGTAAGTAGAATGTTATACAAAGAATTTTTTTATACAGATTTTTATTTTTTACCACTCAAAAACATTTGATTTTTTTGTGACAAAGGACATGTTGAACGGTGACCTTTCTATTGTATGAGTTTTGTAAATATAATTCTTGATTTTTTTTTCCATTTTTCGATGACGTTCATCCATCATTCCATCATTGCATTTTTCGATCAACATTGCGTGTTGAATGGCGGAATTCAACACCGCGTTTTGTTTCGTTACTAGAATGAGAAAGTGAAAATATTAAATACGTTATTTCCTGTAGTGGAAATGGATCCCACGACCTTTCGCGTTTAGCTTTAAAAATAAAAATAAAAATATATATATTTTATGAATTAATTATAATTTAAATTATTTTTTATAGATTCAAATTAAATATTATATATAAATTGATTATATTTCCATTTCCTTGAATTTATATGTAACCGAAACTGTATATTTAAGGATAAATATTGCAAATTATCGTTATAATATTCCATACAGGTAATAATAAAAAAAAAACTAAATTATTCAATACTTAATATTCAAAAACCAATTATTATGAAGAATAAAAAAAAACATAATACATGAGATGAATTCGTTTGAACGATGTATGCTATTATTTCATAATAAACGTTAGAGCTAAATCAAAATAATAAAAAAAAAATGCTATGTAAACAAAATTCCCAACAACCCCTTTGTGGGCGAGGCAGATTAATTTTAGGTAAAGTAAAACGAATCGACGAGCTTTAGAGCTAGGTAACATAGAAAATAAACAAAAACGAATGTATTACAAACTGAATGAAAAAGTATTCTAGCATAACGTTGCATTCGTTCGTGTAAACAAGGCATATTGGGTAAATAGAAGCATGAAAACAGCTTTTTTTTAAGGTGAAAAGTTGTATTATTTTTTAAATATGTATTTACCTATACAGTTGAACTGTTAACTGGACTCAATTTTGATTCTGTCTTTGTTTCATTTGCAAGAATGTTGTTTTTTATTAAATTATTTTTTTTATATAAGGAATACTATTTATTATTGAACATTAGCAATCATAAAAATAAAATACATTTAAAAAATATTAATACATTTTGATAGTTAGAACTCTAAATGTGTAGGGATTTTTAACTAACTTATATTGTTAAATAATTATGTAGGTTTTACAACGTTCATTTCATTTTAATCTCTCACAGGGCAAGGTTGGGGTTGACCCTTTCTGTCTGTATATTTTTTTATTTTTTATGTGATAAAGGATTTAAAATGAAAAGAAATATTCGTAGATAAAATTTATTTATTTGATGAATGAATTACATTTTAGTAGATAGGTACAGAAAACTAATATATAAACAAAATCGTTACTAAAATGATAATAAGAAACAGCTTCCTGGTTTTTTACCGCATAGCAAGGAAGACGTAGGGTACATAGTGAAAAAATAATTTTAATTTTTCGCCAAATTTTCAAAATATTGTGTATTGTGTCGCTTAATTCTGACATAGGTCTAATATGTCAAATATTATTAGCAGTCAATAGCTTAGAGCACTGGAGGCATATAGTTTGACCGCAACTGTTACAAGAGTAATATTTTTGCCTACCTGCACTATGGCGGGGACGTTGCCCTCGAAGGCCACCTTAAAGCAGAAGTACTTTTTAAATACTACCCGAAAAAAAAAAAATGGCAACGTTTTTTTGTTTGAAAATCAAGGGTCATATCGCGGTTAAAACTTAAAATACAATTACTCACAAAATTTGTAGTCAGAGACGTAATTTCTCGCCTCCGAAGACGTTTTACCACAAAAACTGAAGCTACTGACTTTAGTACTACGTTGTAGGAGTGGTGTGTGCAGAGAAATGGAATATATACAATGTTTGTAAAGTGGAGAGGCCTGTGAGACCATAATTAAAGGTTAATTAAGCTATACATCTTTCTCTTATAAAACTTTTTAGTTTTTATGGAAATGTATGATAAAATCAAAATTTATCAGAATTTTGTATTTTATATTTCGCTTTTATAACGCTACGAAAATATGCAGTAAAAAAATTCTATTGACTGATGGCTTAGCATGGCTGCTATTGTAAACTATGTTGTATACAACTGATTTTTTTTTATTTTGTGACATGGTTATATCTAATATTATGTTTTTTAGTATAAGAAAATTAAATATCTAACTTATTTTTCTGTAGCTTAATTCCTAGCAAGGTGGTCAGAGAGAGCGAAGCGCCAAACGCTGAGATCTCTGCATAAGTGATATCACAGACCTCTTTCGCTTGCTTGCGACGAACTCGCTCATACATTCCATGTATGCACACATACATTGCATCTCCACTTATCTATCACAAATCAAATTCTTTCCTAAAAAAACAATAATCTGTTAATAAGCTATTCTTTTCTATTTCTGCAAGCATAACACCTAATTTTATTTATGTACACGCAGCTTTTTACCTTTAAAAATTACCAATTACTTTATTAAATACACAAATATATCACTACTTACAACTCTATTTATTACAATAACCTCAATAGAAAATGTTAATACACTTCACATCTATACAAAAGCTCACTGCGTTATAATTCAAATACTATCAAAAAATTCATACGAATCGACCTAATTCTCGTTGCTCAAAAAACCCACTGGTGAACGAAGCAAACGACAGACATTGTAAATTCTCTTTCATAAATACTACCACTACTTCGCTAGGCTTTGTACGAAGATTCTTGAACTTTACACAATAGAATTGGCACGGCCTTTAACCATTAATTACCACTTAGATCTATTTAGTATGGCATACTTATTGAATATTTTAGCTGAAAATATATATTTTCATATATTTTTTAAGTTTAGCAATGTTCATGTTTGGTTAGCTTCGCGGTTTTGTATCGTCGTATTGTCAATAGTCGTTTTATAATAACATAAAATTTGTGTGTTATTATAAGAATGTTAGCTGAATGAATATTATAAGAATGTTAGCTGAAAAATATATAATTTCATTTTTAAATAAAATTAGGTGGAAAAAACTCTCTCTGAGTGTTAGCGTTTTCTTATTGAGAAACAAAATTCGAAATCTTCATCATGATTTACGCTATAAAACCGGTTCAATCAACTAGTACTAGATAAAAATCAACTTCACGCTGTATGACAGTAGACACTCCGTTCTTCACTTTCCGCCGAATTTCGGAGGCATTGCGTGCTGAGTGGCGGAGCTCAACGCCGCTGTAAAGCAGCTGCAGATCAATGATGTAATTTTTTCTTTATACATACGAATAGCTGGTATTTGTTCGGCATTTTGAACTTGTAATAAAACAAAAGTTATCTGTACAATAAGATGGCAGCGTGGCACAGATGCAAAGCCTTGGTTGTGGGCTTAGTTACCTTTGGGAAATATTTTGTTTAAAAAATATTCGTTATCGCCGCCTATATAATGGTATTATACAAAGTGTGGCGAAGGATTTTGCTACAAAAATATATGTATATAAAAAAATTAAAAAAAATCAACTTCACGCTGTATCCCGCACACAGCAGAGTAGGCAGAGGGAACTTAGTGTAAGCCACTCCGTTCCCTACTTTCTGCCGAATTCTGATTATTGGGTGTTAAGTGGCAGAGCTCAACGCCGCGCTTTACCTCGACACCAGAGCGAAGAAATGGAAATATAAATTTAAGTAAATAATTCATCTCCTCGAGTGGGGATCGAACCGAAAACCAGTCGGCTTTACAGTCACACTTTGTGCCGCTGCGCCACGACTAGCCTCAAATAATAAAATATCAAATATGTATATAATACTTTTTATTATTTCTGTTAATCGTTTAATTTGAATGCAATGGTAATTAAAATCATATTCAGAATGTGGAAACCAAATATGAATTATCTAACAAGGTCAATGATGATAACGGCTATTTTTAAACATAAACAAAATATTTATCTCTATATACATATAATAAGACAGTAAAAATATTTTGTCTGTACATTTAGTAATTTTGACTGAAATGGATAGAGGGACACTTAAAAAGAATAATAGAAAGCAAAAATATTTTTTTTGAATTTCTTGTCTGTCTGTCT
>DWQW01012440.1:0-10827 GCA_018249695.1 Heliconius erato demophoon | reverse complement strand
GGCGTTGAGTTCTGCCACTCAACACGCAATGCCTCCAAAATTCGGCAGAAAGTGGGGAACGGAGTGTCTTAACACTAGGTTCCCTCTGCCTACCCTGCTGTGTGCGGGATACAGCGTGAAGCTAATTAAATTTTTTTAAAGTGTTATTCCACACTTAGAACTTTCTAAATAAGTATTATTAAATAATCTACTTGAGGCCGTCGTGACACAGCGCTACAGCGTTTGATTGTAAGCGTGACGGTTGTGAATTCGATTTCCACTGTCAGCCAGTGAAGGGCTTAATGAAATATTTTATATATAATCTATTTACTCAATAAAGGTATTACGTACGTTTGTATCGAAATATATATTGGACATACAGCTTTAACGTTGCTAGGGCTAATAGCTGTTTGAAGATGAGTTTCGTTACACAGATGCTTACGTATATACAAACGTAAAATGTATATAATATATTGTAACTTATACATACATTATAGGCATAGATTTAAAAGGGTAATTTCTTTCAAAATGGTTTTGAATTGAAAATATAAATGTATTTTAAATACCAGCTATACAGATTTTACCGCACGCAACGCAGAGGGCTCTTTATGTTTTTATAATTCCATTTATTACCTTCCGCCCATTTTCGAGACATTGCGTATTAAGTTGTGGAAGTCGATGCCGCGTTAATTCTACCAAAACGAAAAGACGACTCCAAATTTAAGATTCGTGGTGAAGAAAAAATAAAAACAAATTTCCATTATTAATAAATAGTTATAATTAAGACGCACAATAGATTTATAGCATTTTTTTAAACAAACAATAAATTACAACATAACAAAACATATTTAAATACTATATTTAGATCGGAACACGCCCCCCTGTTATCAAGTAGGGATACATCAATATAGTCACAGATCATTTCATCCCAGTTATCTGTAAGTTCTTGGATGCTGCGCGCTCCAGACACAAGCTTGTGTCTCATCAGTTTCTTGGCGTTAGCAACTCTATCTGGTGAATCTTCGAATACTTCTCTTGCACGCAATTGTACTTTATCGTTTGGTTCAACCACGACCATTGTTTGCATTTTTTGTGTCACCTGCATCAGCACTGGTGGTTTAGTTGTTGTGTTTCTCACGCTATCCTTCTTCTGTGACTTCAGGATGGATAGCCTAGACTTCTCTGCTAACGACATATTGGATCCATTTGAAATTTTATTTTTTGCTTCCTCAATAATACTGGCAGCAGTAGTATGAATATTTTTAATTGATTCTTCAGATTTAGGTGCTATATTGGCACGACGGTAGCTAGTAACTATATCTTCGGGTAGAATTTCTCTCGAAGACTCCGTTGAACTATTTTCCACTGAACACATAAATCCACTGTTAGATTTTTTCTAAATTTTATTTTAAACATTATCACACAAAAAAAAACTTTATTTCCCGAAAAAGCGAAAATGATGAATAAATTTTCGATTACTTTACGAAAAGTTAATTAAAGTTAATATATATTTTTTATTTATTTAAGGTTTGCTAGTGGCTATTACATTGTAAGAGTTATTAGTTTTATGCGAACATCTTGCACTTATGCATAGCGTAATATAAATAATAAACATTCACATTTACCTGTAGTCCGACGCAATAGTTCCGGGAGTTTATGTTTAAGATTATTGACTCGTTTCATATCAAAATATTCATCATCTTGTGCATAATTTTTTAAATTAAATTTCCTACTCTCCGGTATGGGTGCTCGTATTCTCCCTGCACTCCCACTCCGGGGTCCATTAGCACGACGTTCTATATTTTCTTCTTCAATTTTTCTTTCAAAATCATCATCAGATTCAATACTTTCTATTCGTTCTTGACTTAGAGTTCTATCTCGAACCTTTCTCCTAATTATTTTTTGGGTCGTATACTTGAAATCTAAATCTGATTCAACTTCAATGTCATCTTTCTGTTTCTTTGAGAAGTCATTATTTATATCTATATCATCATATTGTCGTTCGTAATTGCTAAATCTCTTGCTTTCGCTTGCGATTCGTTGTTTACTCTTTGGTCGATGTTTTTGAAAGCGACGGTTGGATCTGAATTTGGGCATTAAATTATCGTTTGGATTTAAATCAACTCTGACATCACTTAGTTTTGGTGCTTTCTTTCTACTGCTTCGCTTACGCCAAGATTCTCCTTCAGTTTCAGCTGCATCTATTCTATCTGAGAATAAAAAATGACGATTATTCTTGTGATATTTGGTATTACTTTTATATAACGTAAAATTTCTATCAACCTTCTAAATCATCTTCATATCTATAATCCAATGACGGCGCAGCATCCGGTGAATGATCTTTGTAATCATCTGATATTGGCATTACGTCTGAATTATGGTATTCTATATTGTATTGTGGCATTTTGACTCCCGAGTAATCTCCATACCGTGCAGCCCCAACAGACATCAAACATACAATGCCTATCACCCAGTTCATATTATTTCTGCTTATAATGTATTATTTAACCGTTATAATTTTACGGTTATGTAAAAATAGCGGAATTAACAACATAATTCAAAGCTGTGACTACGAATTTGACATTAAAATGTTTAATGACTTTAGTAAAAGCAGGTGCTACCTGTTTAGTTACAGTTGTTTTCAAAAAAAAGTCTGCCAGTACCCGCAACGGAAAATCTTTTTGGTCACTTATTTTAGTACCGTAGCCTAATTCAATTAAAAAATATATAGATAATGGTGCATTTAATTTTTTTGATACTATATATTTTGTTAAATAACGTCTTACTATTCAATTAAACAAAGATAACAAATTTAAAAAATATCCGTAATTAAAACAATGACTTTGATAGTGTCTGGTTGAATACAATAAATCAACTGTCAATGTCCAATTCTTAATAGAAAAATGGATTTTCTGACATCTTTTTTGTGATTTTAGAAAAATGTTATAGATAAATTATCAATATACCTATATCTTGTACATAAAAATTCCCTTATATTTACAATGGATTGACAAAGATAATGGTTGGAGATAAAACAAAAGGAAAAGAGTGTGATGATGGCAAGGAACCTGTATGGGAATGTCCCCCTATTAAAAATATAACCCATCCTTTGGTAAATATTGTACCAAATTAGTAGTACTAGTAGATTTAGTAGTTTGAAAATGTCTATGAGTTAATTTACATATATTATGCGAAAAGGCCTTACATATGTTATTTTTAAAATATATATAGATTTTTGTATAGAATTTTGTTATTAATAGATTAACTTAATTTACGGTTTAATTTATTCTATTTTTTTATCTAAAAGTGTAAATATCATAGAAAATATTATAGTTATTGTAAGTACTCATGTTTTATACACAATCTTTATAAAAAATTGAGAAAGATATATTAATATTTGATTTTAATATATTTATTTTTCTAGTTAAATGAAGGTACTTTAAATATATAAATATTTTAGCGTTACTACGAGTTTACTCCCGAAGAAATTAAAGCTTTAGAAGAATGTGACAAGGAAAGTTTTTATCAACGTTGTTTACCCTTCAGTACGCTATTCGGGACACTTACGTATCTAGGAGTAAAAAATGGTGAGAATTTTTAATTTTTTTTTTTATTTATATCCATGAAGTCAGAGTAAGGTAAATACAATACATGTAGTAATTTAAGAAAAAATATCATGCATAGGTAATAAATAATAATGAATGTTGATGTTCTTCGAGAGCATTCCAATAAAAAAGGTAAGTTGCTTAAGAATTGCTACTTACATTTATATTTTTCTATTTTTTATACATCTCCAGTATTATTAGGCGGTAAGCAGAAAGAATAAGAATAGTGTTATATCACTCTTTCGACTATGGCGGCGATGTCGACAAATGGTATGTTTATTTTTATTAACTTTAATAAAAGCTTTAATATTTTGCCGAATAAAAAATAATGTCATTAGACAGTATTTTTTAAATGCACTTGGTAGGGACGCCGTAAAAGCTTCATAGAAGTAAGAAAAAAATGTTTTTATTTATTAAAATAAAAATTATAATTACATATATTATTTAATTTTATCTTTTAAAAGACGTCCCCTTCCAAGTTCTTACTTCTGTGAATGTCTTTTTTTAGGCTATTTGAAACGGAGTCCACATTTTGGTGTGTTCCCTAAAGTAATAATGGCGGCTTTGATTGGGCACTTGTATGGACGCTTGTCATATATACCGGATTGTGAACGAAAGCTTCGTCGCCTCCCTAATAACAGTCACCTCGGCGGCGTTATGAGGAAATATTATGTAGAAAATAATCCACCAAAAAATCCTAAAGGCCGCTGATTTTATTTGATTAATAAATTATTTACAAAATAAAATAATTTTTATTTCATATTTAATTTTTACACTATAGTAGGCAGTAGCAATTAAGAATTTAAATTATTAATGGAACACAACATTTTTAAAGAATATATACATGCAATATTATATAGTATAGGCTTAATAAAGTGATATCTATGCCTATGAGAAATCAGAAAGTGCACTCGATCTGTCAAATTCAAAAACCCAAATGTCATAACTGTCAGATAAGATAACTAAGATTTCACCTAATCGTTGCATATTTCGCTACAATTTTAAACGCCTATAAGACATTTTAAATATAAAATTAATTTAAATATATAATGGGCGATGCAAATATATATGGACATGGTGAAGCGGCAGTTGGTCCTCAGCCGCCGGTAAGGTTATGTTACGGCATTTCTAATATTATTTAAATTAGGTCTAGCCTAAAAAACGGAATTTGTAAGTATTTTTTATCCAGACGCAGTACAAATTCTCACAAGATGAGCTACGAGTGCTTCAGGAGTGTAATGCTGAAAGTTTCATACAACGGTCGTTGCCTCTCGGTACTGCATTTGGTCTTAGCGCCTTTTTTGGCGTCCAAAAAGGTTTGTTTATAAATGTATTTAAATCTTTATTGTAATAAATGTACATTAAGGTAACTTAAGTTTGCTCGCAAACTGATTTTTTTATAATGATGTTTTTTTTTTGTTTTTATTATTATTTACTATAGTCTATTCAATTTGGTATGAGATAAAACATTAAAAAAAATATCTATTTCCAAAACTTCAACAGAATCACAACAATACTGTCTTATGAACAGGTTGACTGATAGTTCTCAATATAATCTGACCAATGACAAAACACATTCACATTTTAATGCAAAATATCTGCAGTACCTATGCTCTATAATTTATTATAGTAGTTTATTTATATAGTATTAAAATGTGTCTATAGTTTGAGAACAAGTTGGCTTTTAGGTGTTTTTACATGTTGTATGTTGTCGCATGAGTTATGAGTTCGAGCCTCACTTGAGGAGATGAAATATTTACTTAAATTTATATTTCCATTTCTTTGCTCTGGTGTCGAGGTTAAGTGCGGCGTTGAGTTCTGCCACTCAACACGCAATGCCTCCAGAATTCGGCAGAAAGTGGAGAACGGAGTGTCTTAACACTAGGTTCCCTCTGCCTACCCTGCTGTGTGAGGGATACAGCATGAAGCTGACAATAATTTATACAAAGTTCTTGGTATGGTTGTAGGTTCAAGTCCCACTTGTGACAATGAATTATTTAATATTCTCATTTGTTCATTAGGAATGTTGAGTTTTTACTGCTCAATGTGCAATGTCTAGAAAATTTGGTAGAAAGTGGGTACTAAGTGTTTTAACACTATGTTCCTTCTGATGTTTTTATTCTTGTTCACTCTACTTACCTTGATATATACAGAATACAGTGTAAAGCTTAATCAAATGATGCTATCATGCTCCATTCTCCACTTAATTTTTTTTTCTTTATTCCAGGTCACTTAAAACCTAATCCTAGATTTGGTGCCATACCTAAAGTGACGTTGGCTGTCATTGTAGGCTATTTCATAGGTAAACTGTCGTATCAACAAGCATGTGCAGAAAAACTGATGGCGTTACCTAATAGCTATATAGGGCAGCTGTTGAGGGAAAAGAAGGAGGGGAGGTCCGGGTAAGATTGTTTATGTATTGTATATATATATATATATATATATATATATATATATATATATATATATATATATATATATATATATATATATATATATATATATATATATTTCTATTTTTAAATTTGTGCAAATTTTGGGACTTTTGATATGACTTTTATGGGTAAAGGTAAACTTGATATTATTATTACTATGTTATGGGTTCGATCCCCACTCAATTGAATTATTATTTATTAATATATTAATTTCTTCGCTCTGGCGACAATGCAAAAGCCCAGCATTGAGTCTGCCGCTCAACAAACAATGCCTCTAAAAATTTTGCAGAGAGTAGGGAACGGAGTTTTTTAACACTAGGTTCCCTGCTGTGTGCGGGATACTGATTTAATTACGTCAGCGTGAAGCTTATTTTTTAAAAATTATTTATTTATGTTAGCTGAAATTTTAGTATTCAATGTATAGATATTGTCTTTAAAATGATAATTTTATTAGAACATGAAATAAATAACAAGTAATTCTCTGAGTGGGGATCGAACCCACAACCAATCGCGTTTACATTCACGTCTTGTGCCCCTGCACCACGACTGTCCTCAAAATATAAATTAACTATAATATTTATTAATCACTCCCATTACAGTCGCCTCCCACCAAGTCGTACACCGACAATGTACGGAGTGACGTCCGAGGACGTCTACTCAGACGCGGGCCCGGGCAACTCCTTGGACCTGGACACGGACCGGCCGCTGTTCAACGACGACTCGTTCAGGCCTGGCAGTGATAGTGGTAAGATTTTGATTTTGGATTTTTGGGGGTTTTGAGGCATTTATTTTTATCATTTAGAATGGTTTTATAATAATATAGTTTTAATAATGGTTGTGGTGAATGCTGATAATGATGATGAAATTAAAATATTATTTATTTTATTATTATTTATGAAAACGAGGACAAAATAAATATTTTAAAGTACATTTTAAATATTTTGATATTATTCTATGAGGTTATCGGGCGTTTGACTGTAATAAATACAATGATTGTGGGATCGATCCCCACAAGCGAAATTATTTTTAGTTTCTCGCTCTGTTAACAAGACAGCGCGGCGTTGAGTTCCGGCACTCAACACATAATGGCTCGAAAATTAGGCGGTGCTTGGGGAACAGACTATCTAAACCCTATGATCCCTCTGTCTATGCTTCTATGTGAGGGAAACAGCGGGAAGCGGTTTTTTTAGTATAATCAACAAAACAAAATTGTTAAAAATAACACATTTTCTTCACTTTAGGTCCAGTACCAACCAACCCGGACGTTACACCGTCTAGACCTAGTCTCTCATATGAAGAATTGAGACGCAAGAATCGTGGTGAATACACCGACGCCAGACAAGATCCTTATAGGTATTTATTTATATTTATATGAAAATGAAAAAAAAAAAAAACAATTATTCCAACATACAAATGGCTTTAGAAATATACATATTAGAAAACATTTCATTCACTTAAACTATGTCTTAAAAATAGAACCATATATCTGCAATGTCTTTGAATTATTAATTTCCTCGCTTTGGTATGAAAATGGGCTGCGTTGAGTTCCGCCACTAACCACACAATATCTCAATATCTCAAATTCAGACAACAAGTAAAGAAACACTGTATTTTCAAATTAATGAACCTAAATAATATATTTATTCCTACTATTAATTATTTAAATATTTTTTTCCAGAGTGGAATCAAACTCGGTACCACCTATAAGTAGACCGAAACCACAGCAACAACAGCAACCGACGAATAAATATGGTGACGTAATGGAATAAATTATTTATTTAGTGACAAAATGGATACTTTTACATACAAATTCTATTAACAGGTAAAAAAAATATGTAGCTTGGCACAAATTAGTCTTTTTTATTTGGAAAAGTAATATTTTATTAGAAAATAAAAAGATTATTAATAATTTTTTTTTTCATATATAGAGTAGATTTAGAGGCAAATTTAATGTATAGTTTATTACCTGTATAGTATTGGTGAGGTTAATAAATTTTGATTACGATAAATAATTTTTCAAGTATATAAATGAATAAAACATTTTTTTGTAACATTATTATTGTTTAAACTTATATTTTTTTTTAATTAATAAGAAATATAGAAAAGAACTATAATAAAATCATATTTACTTTCATACAAGTTAATAATGGACACATACTTAATGTAAAAAATAACATAAAAAAACTAAAATCAAAAAATAATTTCAAGACTTCTACAATTTTTTTTATTTCATTTAAATTTTAATTTGAACAAAGTATCAAAAACAAAATATTAATCATATATAATTATTAATAAATGAATTAAATTGAAGTATTTATTTGTTTATTTAATAAAAATATAGCCAAGAAAAACAACAAACAAGTTAAATATGTGAATGTATGCAGTAAGACTTTACAATCTTTGATTGAGTCTCCTGAAATAGTACAAAAAGTGGTAATACGTCATTGTTTCACTAAATTATCAACATGTATATTTATCAATTTAATCTTTCTATTATCCTTGCACAGAAATAATCTTGTATTTGAGATTAGATACTATAAAATATTTATTAATTAAAAAATAATTATTATTATTAATAAAGTAAATGTAATTGTTACTTTCAAGTAGTTTCTCTTTACTTACTCTGTATCTATTATATGTTAATATGTTAAATAATTAAATTGTTAGCAAAATAAAATACAATATTCTTTAAATTAAAAAAATACGTAAAGGTGTATAATGTACGTCAATGAAAATATGCATATTTTATAATAAAAAAGAATTATATTAAATCTATTAAATTCAAATTTGATTTTATTACTGCCTTTTATTATACAAATAGGCAACGTTTTATAGTATTTTTGTAGTAATAGATGTTTGATGATGGGGATGTACGTTATTAGTCCATATTCGTAACTGCGTCACACGTTATACAGTATGGAGGAAAATCATGAAATGAAAAATAATAATGCTACGCCTAAACTGTTGAGGAATTTCGATTATTTTTTTTAAGTACTGGTATGAAATATTTTACCCAGTATGTTGCTCCTGTAAACGGAGCGCAAACGCTTTCACCCGGTATATAATAGTTTTCATAATTTCTTTTTATTATTAAGCATGCTGTATAAATGCATTTAGTTCATAAAAAAAATCAAACTTTTTAAATTCACTATTTTGTTATTTTGTGTTTTATTTTATACTCTGTTTATATACAAATAAAATATTACTATGAAATCCCTTAATTGGTATAGTCTTTGATTATTAATTACAAAAATGTATATCAAATACTAAAATGTCATTGTTAATAAAATAAAGAAATGGAAAATAGCTATCTAACAATAATATTTCATAATTGTATATGAAATATTTTTTATTTTGTTTTATGAAACATTACATGGCTGTACATTTAAGTCGCATCGGTCAGCTCGTCAGTCAATTAGAATCTGTTACAAAATATATGCGAATTATAAAATAACATGTAGAACATATAAATATGTATATATGAAAATTTTAAGAATCTTTAAATGAAAAATGCTATGCGAAATTTTATCGTTGGTATAAAAGATATTTTATTTATTTATTTATTTATTATTATATGACGCGTTTGGCGCTCCATTCGCTCTGGCTACATCGCTGAGAATACTGCGTAAAGCTAAAAAGAAAGGACGTCTAAAATTTTTTTATGGCCGGATCATAGTAAGTTATTAAATTATAAGTGATATTTTCTTTCTTATCAGTATAAAAGGAGGTAATTGCTATAGCGAAAGATTATTTTAATATCAAATGTGCCTTTATGTGTACCTATATAAAAAATAACGATAATCGAAATAAATGCAGTACATTAGATCTTATGTTATATTTTTCTGTTTAATAGTTTTTTGTATGAAGATATTTTTTTCTTTTAATAGAATTTGTATTGAAGCGTTCCTCGAAAGTACACGCTTTGTTATTTTTAGGTTAGAATCGTGTAAAAACAGAATAAATAAAATATATAAGGGATTTTCAGTTATTTTATTTATATGCCCTCTTTATATAACTTGCTGTGTTTCTATGTATGTTGTTGTTAATCCAAAATGGCCGCCACGACAAAATGTCGGACTACAAATTTTTGCACAATCCTTCTAATATTTATATTAAATGAAAAGTATTGAGTAGTGAAATAAACATTAATTACACCATGAGAAAAAACGTAGAAAGCTTGTTTAGAAAAAGATTTTTAAATTATTGTTTTATTTTATATATTGTTTATTATATGCATTTGCGATTTGGCTATCATTTAAACGGTTTTGAAAAACTGATCTGCTGCAAAAAGATTTTAAAATATTTAAATAGTAAACGGGATGAGTGTAGGTTCGAACCTGGAAGTATGTAATATATAAGAAATATCACTCTTATAAGACAGCATGAAAACAATTTGGTGATATTAGAAATTAAATCGTAACCAAAAACTTAGTGCTCTAACCTGTCGAAATATCTTTTTTAGCTGCTGCTTGCTTTTTCACGTTGTGTGTTAATACATTCGATTTCCTACGCACCTCCAAACCGACTTTTTGACAACCGAGATTGCGTTTTGATTGGCGGAACTCAACGCGGTGCAATTCTTTTTACCAGGAAAAAGAAAAATAATGGTTTCCCCCCAGTTGAAATCGAAACCAGAACCGTCGCGCATATTAAAGAAATCACGCAATTATTTCTCTTAGCGAATATTTTACTATGCAATGCTATTTTCATTTTTAGATATACGCTGCAACCCGCATGTAACAATGTAGGCAAAAGGAACATAGTGTAAAGGCACGCTCCCCTACTTCCCCCCCCCCCCCCCCCCCCCC
>DWQW01012439.1:0-10827 GCA_018249695.1 Heliconius erato demophoon | reverse complement strand
CAAATATGAGAAAAAGAAGTAACCTATGTTCATCCGAAGACCCTAGAGTATCTCTTTATGAGTATTTTATCACAATTGAATTAGCGGTTTGGCCCTGATTGCGTAACAGACAGACAGACAGACAGACGGACAGACAGACAGACAGACAGAGTTACTTTCGAATTTATAATATAGGTATGGATAGCAGCAAAATTACGTCGTCAGGAAGTGAAGTGTATTTAAACACTGAATACAAAATAATTGAGCAATTCCTCTTTGTCATTTTGTCTTTTCTATTAAAAAATAAATTTAAGTAAATCATACATTTTTACATGGACTTTAAAGCTTTCTGTATTAATCAAAACACAGTAAAACCTATCCATTGTAAAAATTAAATTCAATATATTCTGTGAAGCACAAATTTTAGATTTAAAAATGCACGAGTGGTCGACATGAGCGTCTGATATCATCGCGCCTGGGTTCATAGATAATTGAATGAATTGATAGTAAAATTTGTAATTTAACCACGTTTCAATGCATTGTTAATAACTTTCAGAATTATTTCGAAAGGTTTTTTTAAATTAAGAAATGTTTTAAAACTTTTCTGTACTTAACGTTCATAACGATGATTATAACAAAAATGAAGAATAATGATCGTAATGGTTGGTTCTCTGATTCAACCATTACGATCATTATTCTTCATTTTTTGTTTTACGCTCCCACGCATAAACAAGGAAAGACTCTATTCTTCACTATTCTTAATTTTCATAACTGTACGTACTGAGTGACGGCGGAAGCCACAGTTAATCTTGATATCAGAGGGATAAAATAAAAATCCACAATTCCTCAAATTGCTCTGAATGCCATCGAACCCACAGTCGTCACGTTTACAGTCCGACGCAGTGATGCTCTTAATTTCAATTGTGATGATTCAATATAATAAACATATATAATATAAAACAGTTATTATATTTCGTTAAGAAGACGCGGCTCTCAATCTGCATAATAAAGCTCCTCTTTACATAATTCCTGCATCGTCTCGACAACTCCTCGACGGCTTAGTGCTTCAAAACAAACATATTCTATTATCTATACAATATACGAGTACAGCCTATTTACAACCAGCAGCTTGCTTATTTTTATACTTCTTATTGTATGGTAATCTACATTTAGCTCAGCAAAGACATTATAGTACTAGGACTCTGAAGAGTGGTTTGCAATTGTTCACTAACAATATTTTTTTATAGAAGTGAGCAATAGTGAGTATATCAGTGAATATATTTTCACAATCTACTAAGCAATAATGGAAAAGCTGTACAGGTTTGTGACGTCATTATGCCGACTGGAATTTGCATTGCAACTAATAAATAGTGTAAATTTAACAATTTGGCAATAAGAATGTGCCGTGTGACCCCGCCCTAGAATACGATCACCCTGGTATTGGTGGTGTCGTAAGGGGCGACTAAAGTACGTGTGGTAGAGTCACGTCGCCAGCAATGGCAACACGCATGGGCAGACTCGACCGGATCATTACCACTCCCGGCATTTAAAACCGGCGTGAAGTAGTGGCTTTATGCCACTGCGTTTCGCATCAGGTAATGCCGGGCTCCGGCGCCCTACCCACCTTACAGGCAGGCAACGCACCTGCAGCTCCTCTGGTGTTGCACGGGGTCGTGGGCGGTGGTGATCACTTACCATCAGGTAACCCGAACGCTCGTTTGCCTTGCCTTTTCCATAAAAAAAGAAGAATATTCTGGCAATTTCATATATATATCTTAAAATGACGAAGTTAAGTTTTTTATAACAAAACAAATGTTATGTCAGTACGATTACTATTACTACTACTGTCACGACGCGGACAATTTCTAAAGATTGTCTATTCATTTCAGTTTATTTGACTCGCGTCTTCAAATGGAAATGACTGACAGATGTATGACACATTACTCGATCACATTCAAAGTGACCGAAGCAACTCGCAGCACAGTGACAGTGGATTATATCGAAACAATAAACATGATGTATCAACAGCCTACAACCTTTCTTAATAGATAGACTATTCAACACAGCGATATTTTTTCAATTCGAATCAGTAGTTCCTGAGATTAGCGCGTTCAAACAAAAAAACTCTTCAGCTGTATAATATGAGTATAAATCCGATCCTAGTAAAAAAATAGTATCGTTCCAAGATGTGGTATATGTCGTGTGTGAAGCTTCTAATAAGAGAATAGAAAAAGTTGTGAGCACATTAGCGACGTGTTCTCGAGCTACATGCTCTATACGGGATTGAATAGAGCACAAGTGAAGCAGAACTTGCCTCTAGCTTCACGATTAAAGGATTCCCTACAAGAATTTTTATTTTTCATTTTCATTTGTTATTTATTTTAACGTATTTGTAGCGTTTGTATCTATCTATTTTATATAAAGAAATCTGGTTTTAAAAAACTTTTAATTTGTAAGTATTTGACATTTGGTTTTAAGTGGCGGGATTTAACGAATAAAAAAATATATCATTTTTTTATTCGTTAAATCCCGCCGCATCATGCTTAAAATGTTTATTGAGGAAGAAGTAACGAGAACTAGATGGATTGTTCTTTTATCTTTTCTGAAGGTTTAGGGGACTGAATGAAAACTTCTCGCTTCAAGGCCGCATTTACGAAGAAGCGTTAGTGGTAAAGAAAATATCATGATTATATTTATTGAATTATTTTTAATTTCATTTTTGCTGCCATATGCGGGATACAGCGTGAAACTATATTACTGTAATATAATCAAAATGAAGATCAACCCCAAACATAGTCTAATTAAAATTAAGAGACTATCCAACAACAGTCTCTACTAGTCTCTCTCGTGGTGTCATTAATCAACGCACTTCACCTTCATTGCTTCGTTTATTTAGAGACATTTGTGAGTCACAAACCTCTAAATCCTAAATTATTTAATACGTATATTGTATATACTAGTATTGCGTTGTGTCGTGACTCTGTATATTATTTAATTTGTTTTTCGTATTTTAACAAGTATCTATACGATTTTTGTAAGATTTTTGTGAGTGAAGTCATCGTGGCGAGGTAGCCTTAGAATGTTAATGCAATAGTTATTATATATAATAATAGCCTTAGAATGTTAATGCAATAGTAATATGCCTTATTTATAGGAAAAAAATGATGGCACGAAATTAGGAGACGGAATATATTAACAATACTATGTTATTATATATATTATAGTTTTTAAAAGTACTTAAAAAATAATGACTTCCACGTGAGAATCAAACCCACAACCTTTACATTTACAGTTCGACGGTGTGCGGTTGCGACACGCTTATCTTAGTTACATACGTGTATACTTCCTAACGGAAGGAAGATAAGATATACCGGTATTACCAAAAACATAATAATTAACGTCACGACGCCACGCGGAATGTACGGCGCGCTTTGTGGAAAATATTTAGATGCAACAACCTTCAACCCCCTCCCCTCCCCCTCCCTTCCTGTCCCCTGTGACGTGTAGTGAAACACTATCTGGGACATAGGTGTTACATGTAACAGCTGAATTATACTACTGTAGTTATACTATGGGCAAATATAACATGTGTTTATCTCACTTGGTGCTACTCTTAGCAGCTTACAGCAGGATAGGCAAAGGGAACCCAGTGTTAAGACACTCTGTTCCCCACGCACTGCTACATGAGCGATGTAGCGTTAAGTTATTTTAAACACAAAAAATGAGCGGGATCGATACCCGCGAGGGAGAATTAAATATTTAATATATTCATTTCTTAGCTTACGTAAACTTAAATTAGATAACGAAGCAAAGTTGCAGCGTTGCAGCGTTGAGTTCTGCCACTCAACATGTAATGCCTCAAAAATTGCTATTATCATAGAAATATCTAAAATTTATTCTGCATATATGTCGATACCATCAGCTAGTGTGATCACGCGAACAATCCGTCACGCCAATGTCCGGCTAATAGACGTTTCAAAGCATAAATTTTTGAAAAATGAAAGAATTTTTATTATTCTTTCTTTTTATTGAAAATCTTCTATAATATTATATTTTTACAAAAATTAAAGCGTCGTTCTATGTATTACTGTGTACCAAATATGTTCCAATGTTCCAACAGGTACAGGGACGGAAGTAACCAACGACTAACACAGATATTCTTCATAAGCTCTAAAAATATCGTATAAATTTTACTTCATTTAGCTTTAAAGTGATAGATCGTCGTGGCGTAGTGGTACAGTATTTGAATGTGAATGCAACAGTTGTGAGTTTGATTCTCGCTAGGAGAAATTTATTATTTTAAATTCCACGCTCTGGTTACAAAATAAAGCGTGGCTTTCAATTCTATTCCAATAGAATGGCATGATAATGTCTCGAAAATTAGCCTTCTCTGATATAATTAATGTGGAATACAGAGTGAAGCTAAAAATGAGCGGCCGTTTATTTTTTTTTATTTATTTATCAGTCTTATTATTATGTGGTACAAGTCCTAAACTAATCTTAAAATATTTAGATTCTGAACCAGAGACTTAGATTCGGATAGAAAATGATAATACGACCAAATTTCTTTTTTTTTTTATTCTTACTTGAGAAAATGGTCAGCTGCCTATAAATTCTATTTATTAGCTGCCTAGATTATGAGAATATGCCATTTAAGCGATTCAATGCAAAATATTTAAATGAAAACGTGATTCGTCAAAGACACGGAGAGCTGGTGCACCGGATGTTTTCACTAATTTACGACCACGACCAAGAACTACTTCCACTACCTTCACTCTATTATTTTTCAGAATATTTTATGGCACGTAAGTGTTACACCTACAAACTTTAGTTCCTACAGTCTTGACGTTTAGCGGAATTTATCGTCTCTTCCTTTTAAATGTGTTTGTGTTGCGCTGTAAACGTTGCAGATGTTATTTTGGATAACGCGGGAAAGTCTAAGATAATTTTATTTATGGTACATGTTGGTGTTCTCAAAGGTCAACCGAGGTCTCTCTCTGCCTCTCTTGGACTAAATTTGGGTTCGTTCGAATTATGCATAGAGACGTGAATATCGACTTATATACGAGTATATTCAGTATATAAAATTAATTTTGTTAAAACTTTAAGCTAAAATTGTCTTGTTTTTGACATCGTATTTTTTTAAGTTTAACAAACGTATGTCCCAAATTTATCACTCAACGTTCGTGTCTCATCTTTCGTCTTTCCTTTTTTTCTTAAACATAAATATTCTCAGTATCGAACCTGAAACTACGACATGAACAGCTAGACTCCTAACCTAAGCAAACTATTTAAGATGACGTCTACATGTCATATAAGTTTACCTTCAATTGTTTTACTTAAAGAAATCATCGTATTATCTTCCGGTACTAAATAAGGGTCAAAGTAGTGTTACGTAAGCAAAACTATTAAAATTATAAGCTCTGTATATTGCATAGAAACGACACCGCACGATGGAATCATTTACAACCTTCTATATCTAAGGTAACCTTAAGGACTGTTTTAATTTGCCATCAAATAAGGAATAGCTTGATCATGACTTTATATTATACTATATTAAAGTTATGACAGAGGGGAATTAGAGTCAGGAAACTTCGTTCTCCACGTTCTGCCCCAACTCAAAATTCTACGCCAAACATTATTTTACAACTGCAGAAAGATGGTCATCCGTCGGAAATTCGAATCAAACCCATTATTACTGTTGCGTAATTAAACACACAATATATTAGGCGGAGAGTGGAGAGCGGAGTGTCTTGACACTAGGTTTCTTCTGCCTACCATAAAAGCTATTTGCAAGATACAAAAAGCTGAAAAATTTATTCTAGTAATAAAATCCTTAGTAAATTATATCAAAAGATCACTTGTGATGATTAGGTATATTTATACAATTACACAGCGGCCTCGGGATTAATGAGAATTTATCAATGCTTTAATATTATCGTGATTTGATACTCTATAATTATGAATAAATATGAAACTTTTCCTTTATACTTACTAGTAAGAAGTACCTAATAAGTATAGCTACTTTTCATTTAACATTTAAATTCTTAGCTTCACCTGTATTCCTGTTTAGCAGGATGGGCACAGGGCCTAGTGTTAGACACTTCGTTCCCCTCGTGGTGCGAGGGGAACGAAGTATCCAATTTTCTAGGTAGTCTGTGTTGAATGAGAATATAATGCCGCGTTTTGTTTCCTTACCAGAGCGAAGAAAAGAAAAATGTTTATTTCGCCAAATGGAAATCAAAGACACAACCGCCAAGCTTACAGTCTGACGCTGTGCCATTGCGCACGAATAACAATTTAAAAATAAATTTGTGGGGAAAATTATTGTGAAAATACATTATTAGTACATTCATATAAATCTGAGGAAAAGTAAATATAACTATTTAAATATTTGTCAGCGATTTCTTTTAAACCGTCTAATTTATTTAGGACGGTAATTGAAAGCTTTTGTTAAGATTCAAATTGAACTTGTTCAAACAACATTTAATATAATTCAATAGTGTCAACCACCAAGCTATAGAGCCGGCGGCGACGCGGGCTCTACGACATTACTTAAGTACTCCATTCACCTTTGCTCTATTACTTTGTACTATTTGTCAAATTGTCAACAAAGGCTTCACCCAAGTTGTATCACCACGAATACAATTAATATACATTTTAGCTCAATCGAACGAACTGGCAGCTTCCAAGTACCAACCATCTTGACTACGCTTGAGTTTATAAAAGAATAAAAAAAACCGTTCAACCGTAACTCGGACTCGCCCGCCGAGGGTTTCGTACCGATCAGGATTGTAAGTCAACAGGAAGTAGAAGAGTGGGCATATGCACTCATTTTGTATATAATTAAAACGATTTAGAAATGTATACAAAAATATTTTTTTACTTAATTTATTGTGCAAATTCTTACTTGCCAAATTAGATACTTGTAGGTCTACGGGAAATACCGTGTAGGTATTAATTACGTTGCAAATACAGCAAACTTAAGTGTCCGGGAGTATTGAATATTGTACGACAGTAAAAGATTATAAGATAAATTAAATGCAAAAATCATGTACTTTTTAAAAATTAAAATTTAACAATTGTATTCTAGTTGGATAGTATTATACTTATACAATAATGGTTATCAGTTCCCACTACATCACAAGCTAGCCTATTTTTTTTTTATTGTAGCACAGCATGAGCTCGAGCAGCTCCTCGTTAGTTTGTCCCAACTTGATACGTTTGAAAGTCACAGATCCAATTTTGTTGTATAGCAACGAATTGTTTTTGTTTCGTCCAAGGTTTGTTTTTATGATTATTCGCTTTTTAGAAACCTTTAGTTTTGTTTAGCAAATGTAATGTTCGACCTATACTCGAGTAAAAGTTAATATCTTTTTTCTTGTACAAACTGAGTAGATAGTTCTTTATGCGAGACCTCTTAAGGAAGTGAAAAGTTGAGAACACCACAATATTGTATCTGTCTGTATCACATCCCTTTAGGGTCAAAATTTTTCCAATTCCCTTCTTAGTGGATGTCCAGAATATGAAAATAAACATCTGCCCAAATTTCACGTTTCTACCATCAGCCGTTACGGCTCTGCGTGCGTCTTACCTCAGTCAGTCAGCACAAGTCCTTTTATATATATATATAGATAATACCAACTGAAATTAAACAAAAAACTAGCGAGTGAGTAGATTAAAAGGGTTCCGACCGGATTTAAGCTTCGTCTTAAAACTTTATTACGTTGGACCCATATCAAAATTATAGTGAAATTTACAATGTATTATCAATATCAGCTGTAACATTTTCTCAAATTTAATAAATTATTTAAATATTAACACATGAAACGCGGCGTTGAGTTGTGCCATTTAACAGGCAATGTCTAGAAAATTGGGTGGAATGTGAAGAGCGGAGAGTCCTAGAACTAAGTTCCTCCCATCATTCTTTTACTTTTCTGTATGCCCGATACAGCGCGAAACTAAAAAATAGAATATTCCTACTAAATACGATACCATTTTCCGTCCGGATTTCTCTTGTATGGAGGCACGAAGTTTATAAACAATTTATCCCGTAAACTTGAGCTATCAACGAGACTTTCCAAACATTTGGATATAAAGCTTCTTCGGAGATAAGACGAAGGACGATTAAACAACGTCTGTACATTAATTAAATGTTTGCGTCAACCTCGCCAACTTCTCAATATAATAGAATTTTCTCCTTAATTCTGATTCTTCTGTAAGCGGAAAGCCAAGGTCAAACAAAATAATATTAATTAAAGATACAAACCAAATACATCGAAAAAAAGACCCGAATTATTTTTCTTACATGCTTTTATTTGGTAGACATGTAACAATTTTTTTTTAACATTTTTTAAAGTGTTATTCCACACTTAGGAAAGAAAAATACTTATTTAGAAAACGTATAAAAATTTGAACGCAGCGGGACTCGAACCCGCGCCTCCTGGAAACCGACCAGGCGCTCTGACCACTAAGCCATGCGTTCTCCCAAGCTACGTCGAAATTTTTATACGCTTGTTACAACTTATTTATGTTGTTAGTTCCCTACAGAGATGCTACGGTACAGGCTACTGTGTGGATCACGTACACAGTCTCTATACAACTGAGTATGTGTCAGTGCAAAAAATTGCGTAAAGCGTTAATATAAAACAGCGTTAGTAAGAGGTTGTTTACTTATATAATTATTTGTAATGTAATTTAAAATAGTACTGTTAAAGCATTGTTAGGTTAATAAATAGTTCCAATCGGTGTCAAATCATATTAAAAAAACCTTAGAAGAGATCTATAAGTACAATGAAACGAAAATAATGTTCAGCGATGTAATCACACTTTTAAGCTTCACCTCGCATATAGCAGGGTTGGTAAAGAGAAATTAAAAATACGACATTCCATTCTTCTTTTTCCGCACGAATTTAAAACACTATATTGAATTTAAAACGATGTGGAACTCAACACCGTGAAGTACGTTTTACGTTTCCGCTACTCAGAACCGATACGTAGCGGTTGTGGGATATAACCCACAACCGCTGCGATGAAGAATTAAATAATTTTGATTTTTTTTATGAACACGGGATACTATGGAGGTGAAAACAAGAACCGTAGATAGGAAGTAAATTTTAACTTAGTATTTTTGGAATGTTAAAATTTTAATGAGAAACAAAAGATTTTTTCAAGAGATTTCTCATTAAGTGTTTCCTTTGGCTTTCTTCAATTAAAACTTGACTGAAAATGACAGGCTGGGAAGAAAAAAAATAACAAAATACTTTTGAGTGTATTACAGTAACAATTTATTTAAGAGAATATAATAATTGTCATTTCACGCACTTTTAGAAGTTAAGATTTTTAGCAGCAGAAGCAGTTAAGATTTTGGGAAGCAGCTATTTAACAGTGTCTTGTCACTAGCCTTTCCTTATCGACTCACCAACACATTATGTAAAAATAAGTGATAGCGTCTCCCCTGTCAACGCAGTGTGTAACAGGTTCATTCAACAGAGTACATAACACAACTCATAGAGCATACGTCCTATAATCTCCGGCGTCGTGCCACCACCACCTGTCGTGTGACGGAACTCGGTGAAAGATCTCCTCTGTTATTATGTCGCGACGCCACTTTTTGATTTGTAATTTTGGTATCTTATTATATTAGAGCAGCTTTAACTTCCGGCTTCTAACTCGTGGCCAAATGGAAATAATTAATAGTAGTATATGACACCTGAAGGATAATTAGTGCCCGAGGTAACTGTTTATGTATATTTATATTTGGTATATTTATATTATCACAAGCGTGTGACTGTAAGCGCAACGCGCTCGAGTGTTGAGTTCCGCCACTCAACTCGTAAAGCCTTAAAAATTCCGTGAAAAGTGCCCCCATTTTCCGCCGAATTCTTAATGAGAACGGGATTGACGGGAAATTACTAAGTTCCTAAGGTTGCCTCTCCGTATACTATGCGCTATGTGCGGATTACAGCGTGAAGCAAAATAAAAGTAGGTATACGATTAAAATAATTTCACTAAATAACTATAGCTTCCCCACTACTTGTACTTCATTCGATTCTTATAAATTCTCAAATTTGGTCATACGTAACATTTTACTTTAATAATACCGATTAAGTACCTGTCCCGTCGTACCCGGAGACCGCGCGGTTGGTATTTCAGTAAATTTTAGGCTCAGCGTCTAATTGAAGTAACATAATTGAATCGAACTTCTTACTATGTTATCGTTAAACAAAAAATGCTTTTGAAAAAAATACCACAATTTCTGTAGCTGTTTCGGCAGTTAGCTTAATTATATCTTCAAATGCACGCTGTCTCCCCGCTTCGCCTCCCCCCACGTGCCACGTGCCCCCCTCCGCCATCCACAGATGAGCCTCACAAGATGGCTCCGCTAATGACTACTCCTAATGTCGCACAGTTGCAGCATTAACACTTGTTGCATAATAATTTAATAAATAAATCATCTTTTAATTTATATATTGTACATAATTAGAAATTACATATTTTTTTAGCGTTGTAACTGATATCCCAAACACCTTTAAATATATTATTTATTAAATAATGCCTTGGCTCGTGATGTGTCTAGTGGTTAGAACCGTTTATAGTTGTGATCGTGAAGAACCCAAAATCTTTTAGAGATTCAGAGGAAACAGTGTTAAGAATTTCATATTATGCCATTAGAAGGTATCGCTTTAATAAGATATTTGCCATCAGAAGTTGTTATTGTATCAGTTATTTAGATAACTGTAGACTCGACAATATAACATTGTCATAACTCGAAGCTCGTCCGAAGATAAGCCAAGAGCGCGTCCTATCTTCCTCTCCACTATAACTGCGAACTAGTTATAATAAAAG